>OX381715.1:10465466-10613679 GCA_947462335.1 Harmothoe impar | reverse complement strand
GAAGAAATGTCCAATGTTGTTCAAGCATGAAATAATTCTGTTGTTTTAGATTTAACTGATTTGTGATTTTGATTTGTCATTTGAATTTATCCACATTTTACATGGCCGTAGTCGTTTTTGTTTCCTGTTTGATATCTAAGGCCACTTCAAGTCGATCATCAGATCATGATTTGAGAAAAACAAATTTTAAAAAAAGGCCCCATCTGAAAGAAAGTCCAAAATTCAAGTTGCAAAATGTTTAACATAATTTGGGTAGAAACATAACTTAAAAGGCATTTTAAATCTTATCTGCATGTTCAGACCATCAATGTCCTAGAAAAATATGACAAAAGCACTCCTGCACCTCCAGAAAAGAGTGAGACAAAATAGAATACAAGGCATCCTCCAGCACCCTTTCCCCCCCCCCCCCCCCCCCCCCAAAATATCTGCAAAGCTAGAGATATACAGTAAAACTTTGTTATTACAAACTCTGTTATAACGAATTTTGTTTATAACAAACTAATTATCAAGATCGTGACTTTCTCCTATACATTTCTATAGTAATAAAACTATTTTAGAATGAAGTGCTGGTGCCTAAATTAGTTTTTAACGAAGTAAAATATCAGAAGTTTAAAATTTAAACCACTTATTCCCTAATATGACTCCAGACTATATTATGAAATTAGAGCTTGTCATTATTGACACCATCATTCATCCTACTGGTCAATGCGGATACACATACAATAATGTTGAATGTTGAAAAAGCCTGACTTTTTAAAAGCCCTATTTTATACCTCTTTTTGCAGCAAAAGGTGGTGAGACCACTGGAGGTTCGTGTGAAGATCCTGGAGAAGTGGAGGGTAGTACACGGACAGTGTCAGACCCAGCATTCAGCCTCGGCTCTACCGTCACCTACGTGTGTAATGGAGCACATACAGCTGGAGATCTCGTCAGGACGTGTCAGCCAGAAGCTGTCTGGTCTGGGGAGAAGCCAACATGCAAAAGTAGGCCCATCCCAGCTAAACACGGTATGTTATTTTACATCAAATAAAATCATTTAATGTTATATAACATTTTACCATACTAAGGAGTCACGGACAAATGTTCCCCACCTGATCGCTACCACTGTACGTATCTGTAAACCCAGTCTATAGGGCCTATTTAGATAGATACAGGCCCCTTCAGGGACTGGCGGGGTCGGGGGCTTAATCCAGACAGCAATCTATTGGGGATTCTCACAGCAAACTATCACCAATTCTGATGGCAAATTTGTATAGTATGCAAAGCTACATACCTAGACAAAGGCCCATGGCCAGAGGATGTTTTGGTATCGTTCCCCAAGAGGTGGGGCTGGAGCCGTATCCCACAAAGCCGCAGGCTGAGTGGGATGCGGCCCCAGCCCCACCGAGAATTGTGAAAAGGTATCAGGGTGTTTCTTCAGTTAAGGGAATATAAGCCTGCCTCATGTATAAGCCTGGTCAGTTTACTACTTTGTACTTGTATAAGCCCGAGTTAATACACAGGTAAATTGGTAGGGCTGGAGCCGTATCCCACAAAGCCGCAGGCTGATTGGGATACGGGCCCAGTCCCACCTGGGGGGAAACGATACCAAAAATCCTCTTGCCCTGGGCCTTTGCCCTTATTTCATGGTTTTTAAACTGTTTAATTGTGTAATAAACGATACTTTGGTCCTCTATGATATTGTTATAGTATCAAGTAAAAGAACAAAGTCAACACAGTTTGGATCAAGTGTTACAGGTTGCGAATCAATAGGTTTATTCAGTAACCTAGACAGGCAAAGCTCTAATGGTGCGAACTCCCTATAGAGTTCGGAACGGGTCAGTAGGCTAATATAGCCGCTGTGATCTCGGGGCCTCTCACCAAGCGTGGCTCAAGAGTAACCGACGAGTCCCATCGGATGCTGGGTATATATAGGCAGCCAGCCTGCGCGCGCACACGCAGACCGGAAGCCTATAGCGACCTCTGTCCATACCCCAAGCCCGAAGCAGATGCTGCCACCTGCCGTCAAGCTGAAGGGTTCGGACGGAGTTCGCAACACAGCATCCAACAGAACCCATCATATAAACCCCGTATAACCCCAGCCCCTACACTACCCCCTACCAGATAATAACCGGGAGGTAAATAATTAAGGTTAAAGTCCGAAAACACTCCAGACTGGCATTCTCTTATAAATACCACCTTAGGGGCTCTATTAAAGCTACACTTTTAACAATATGACGTGTTCTGATGAACACAATAAGTTATTATTTACACACATTAATATATATAGCGACTGTAATGAAAATTACACTCTACTCCCTTGGATAAGAAGAGTTAACCTATATATATATCGACTCTAGGTAAAACCTGAGAACATGAACACTTGAAAAATATGGTATCACAAAAAAATTTCGTCCCTCCAGGACCCCGAGCTTAGTTAAACTCGTTATTAATATTATAATTGATATTTTCCCTGTACTATTTATGTACACACAGGAATGTTACAGGGGTTTATGCACAATAATATGTGTATTGCCCTTTCACTTCTCGGGTAGTGTGTTTAGCGTAGGGGAAAAAAAAACCATATTAATATTATTATAAGTGATAAACACTATCACTTTTCTTATTATTTTAGAAACGATAATAATATTACAATAATAAAAAGACATCATACGTGTTCTTCGGTGGAGATCCGGATCCTCCTCTGATGAGATGTTGCATTCTGCCCGGCTTTAGGAACCTACTTCGTTCAGCTCCTACTCACCGGAACAAGAAAGTTCATCGCTCTTACTCGGGAGCGTAATAAAAAAAAATTCAGTCCTGCCTCCAGGCGATCTTCAGACTGATCATAAGGAGCACTCAGTCCTGATTTTAAATGTCAACATAAAAAAAACGGATGTATCAGGTCCTAGATGTTATGGTGCTCCGGTCCCGAGTCCTGTTTCCTCCTCCGGATCTCCTTGTACGCCTCCGTCAGTGTTCCTTGACAGACTGGGTCCTCGCGTAGCCAGCCTGTCCCGTTCTGCTGTCCGGATCTCAAGACACCCTACTGAAGGGTGTTTTACTAATGGGGACAGTATTTTTCAATACTCCCCCCCCTTTCCTACGAACCCGC
Source organism: Harmothoe impar (assembly GCA_947462335.1). NCBI lineage: Eukaryota > Metazoa > Annelida > Polychaeta > Phyllodocida > Polynoidae > Harmothoe > Harmothoe impar. The sequence goes on along the minus strand of OX381715.1, from coordinate 10,610,585 downwards.
TATAGGATAATCCTCGTTTTCATTGGCTGTAGTCACCGGTGGATCCTCCTCTTCCGCCAGAGTCAACGCTTGGAGCCAGGACTCGATCATAGCCCTGGACCCATCCCATTCGTGCATCTCATGCGCGAAGCAATCCCGGAACCTGGCGCGCTCGGCGTCAAGTTTATCCTGAGCGTTCTTAGCCGCCCTCCTTTGCTTTTTCTTATCAAGCCTAGCGTTGTCCTGTTCGGTCCGAGCTTTTTCCATCTCGTCCCGAACGGTGTCCACAGCCGCTGCCTTCTGGATAGCGACCTCTTTCTGGTGGAGGTGATGTACAGTGTGAAGTGACATCATCGCCACCTCCTGACTCAGGTCAGTGAGCAGCCTGTGGAAGTTGTCCTGCCACAGATTCAAGGTCTCTTGTCCGACTTCATAGGAGGCAAAGTCGGTCCGAGGGAACGATGGTGGAGCTCGGCGGTGCAGGAACAGAGCATCCTCAGAAGGAGCCTCCGGAGGGGGCCTCTGTGTCTGAGTGGGCTTGGGCTTTTGTTTCACCGAAGCCTTCGTTCTCCCAGTCTGGGTGTAGACTTGCGTCTCATCACCCGCAACCAAGTTCCCATCCGGGAAAGCTTCCTCGAAGCCTTCTCCGGTCGTGGTGTTGGGATCCTCCGAACCGGACTGAGTGTGAGTCGGTCCGTGCTGAGGACCCGACTTCCAGTCCGTCTCACTGGAGGTAAAGGCGGGCCCCTTGTATCCAGGTTCCACCCTCTCCATTACGGACGGCCTCTCCGAGCTGTCCGTTCTCGGTCGCTTTGCAGCGGCTGTATCCGAAGACTGGTGTTGCCTCTTCGGAGCCTTCAAAGCCTTCTTACTGCTGGTCCGCAACCAGTAGGACTCGAACTCATCAAAGAGCGGGCCGTCCGGGATGTGGAGGAAGCTGTAATCCTGATTCACTTTATAGAATACCCGGACTTTACCTTTCTCGTCGGAACGGAAGTCCACGTCAACGTTATCCATTTTGTCTAGCTCCCCGAACTTGGAGTAGACATCCTAATGTGCGAGCTGGATTCGATCCGCCGCAGCTTCCAGGGACAGCTTATGGTTGCTGGCCATATGTCGGATAATGTCTGCCCTACAGTAGAACATCCCTCCGTCAGGGCAAGCCTTGCTCCCCCTTGCTCCTACGCTCAGGCAGTCATACCGCATGTAATGACGCACATGAGCTCCAGTAACGTGGCGGGCGAATCTGACCATGGTAGGCCAAGTTCGGGGCGCGTCACGAGTCTCTTCAATATTCTGACACCGGGTGAAGGGACAGGGACGATCCGGAGACCATCTCTACATTGCCCACGACAATTTCGTTTTCTGATGGTAGGTATGGTACTTCTTGTGAGTAGTCCTGACCTTTTCCAAGAGTTCATAATGGTACAGTTGTACCGACTTATAGAGTGGATCCTTCTTGATCCACTCCTCATCGTCCGATAGACCATCCGGGCCAATCGGATCAGGGTGCTGCGAACAACGGTTGTCCTTGACGCAGTCCCCTACACACATAGGTTTAAAGAACCTAAACTTGCTAGTAGCGTTGGCTCGGAGAGCAGTCCCCACCAACTCCAGGAGTTCGGCTTGCGGAATGGTATCCTCCGCCAAACCCTTCATTACGGCTGCTACCTCATCGGGGGATTGACCCGCCTCCAGAGACGTCAGCCGGATGGTCTCAGTCAGGATCTTGTCCCGATTGTTGGCCCTTTCCATTCGGTTAGTGTCGGCACTCCTAACCGCTGCAGTATTCTGCTGGACGATCTCGTCCTCCCGTGTGGCATCCAAAATTGACTCCTTCGTCTTTTGGGCGACACCCCAAGCCAGCTTCATAGCCGGAGTCAGGAGTCGCTTCTTCTCCCGTTTGCTATAGACGGTCTTGAACTCGGAATATGTTTGCATATCCAAGTCCAAGTCCGCTATAATCTCGGGACGACCCTCCGAGATGGCGAGTAGACGTGCCCTACGGGATGCCTCCCCGACATTCTCCATAGCCGCTGTCAAACGGTCTGGAAACCACACAGGGAAACTGGCAGAAAGAGTGTCCAGACCCCTGAAAGTTTTCAGTTGAGCTAAGTTGAATAGCTTTATTTCCTCGGAGCTCAGCTGATCGATGATACTGCCTCGGAGGATAATTGGGACTTCGGAGTCTTCCTTATCCCAATCGTCATGCTGGTGTGGGGTTAGAATGTGCACTCCTTCCCCTGACGAACTACCACCAGCAGCCTCGACCAGTTTACCGGCCTCCTCTGAAGTATCCATTTCTGGTGTCCCCGGTCTCAACTCGGTCGTCTTAGGAGGTGGCTCCGTGGGAGTAGGCACTTCCTTCACAGGTCCCGGTGGGGCCGGTACCCTGAAACTCAGACCTATCTGGGGCAGAGCCTTCTTTATCCGCTCAACATGTTGTTAGGCAGTATCCATATCCTCATCTTAGTAAGGCTCCAGAGTGGCAGAAGTCGTCTTAGGACCTGCTCCACCGTGTCCCGACCCCCCAGCCGAAGCTGTTTGGCCGGCAATAGCCGCGGCTGTGGCCGCCACGGCTGCACTGGTTGCCCTTCGAGAAAGACAACAAGTCTAACTTCGGAACCGGAGCCGGAGGGACTGGAGTGGTAGCAGTCTTGGTATTGCCCTTACCCTTTTGAGGGGGTTCAGGCTTCCCAGGAATGGTAGAGAAGACGGTTCGGAGATCCGTCTTTCCTTTCTTGGTGACCGGAGCTTTTGCAGCGGTACTGCTGGCAGGCGTTGGACCCTTTTTCTTCGGATCCTTAGCCGCCGTGCTGCCGGTTGGCTTCGGATTGACCTTCTTCACGTCTTTAACTACAGATGTGGGAGTCTTTTTCGGATCCTTCGGCCCCGTAGTACTGGCAGCCTTAGGATCAGTCTTTTTGGTACCTTGGGTACCACTCTTCTTGGGGTCCAGCTTCTTAGGCTCAACCTTCGGTTGAGGCTTCTTGCTGGCACCTGCGTGTTTCGTAACTTTTGTACTAGTCCGAGAGTCGGACAATTTTGACCGACTCCGAGTCGGTTTCTGTCCGCCACGAGTCTTCGGACCAGTGGTGTCACTCTCCTCGCCGCTATCCATAGACAGCTTAAGACTCACTGTCTTGATAAAGGTGGGAGAAATGCTCAAACTGCACAACCGCGATGGTCGGACAGTACTCTCGGTGGATTCGGGCTCCTTTTCGGAGAGCATGATTCCTTCCAGCAGGGCGGAATCCTCACTGCCCACGGGCGAGGGAGACTTCCGGATCGGGGAGACAGCGGGGTCCACAGACATATCCGCTAGACTTTCAATTAGCTCATCACCGTCGTGGTAATGAGCGTCCACTAGCCCCTTGACAGCCGAAGCTGTCTCGGAGTCCACGTTCAGTTCAGAGTGACGGAGCTGCTGCTCTGTCATCCTCACACGTTTCAGGGTGTCTTTCGACGATGAGTTTGACGGGAAACACAAAGTTTCCCGCCACCCTCTTTTGTCTCACAGACCACTAGAAAGAGTACTCACTGCTCACAACTCTTTCAACTGCTTTTCTTCTCTTCAAACTAGCACCGTACAAGCACCGTACAAGGCGCCTCCGGACTAATCCCTACCACTCCGAACACCAAGTCCGCTGGCATGATTAGATCCTCCCCGAACACCAATAGGTTCGGAGTACAATTTGTCGAAGTGTGGACCGATTGAACCGCTCCACCTGTCCATCGGACTGTGGTCGGTACAGATTGGTCCGAGTTTTGCATATAGCCAACTGATGGCACATAGCAGCCCATAACTTTGATTCAAATTCCCTCCCTTGATCGCTATGTAACATCAAGGGAGCCCCTAGATGGAGGATCCACCCCTTTACTAATGCTTCCGCACAAGTAGCAGCAGTGTGATCCTCGAGTGGGTACACGCGGGTGTATTTTGTATAGTAGTCCGAGACTACCATCATACACGTATTTCCTCTCGGAGTGGGTTTTACTCCACTAATGATGTCTATGGCTATCCGAGCAAACCTTACCCCGAATAGCTCCTGTTGTAATGGCAATTTTCCCAGTCCAGGACCGGGTTTTGCCCAAATAACAAGCCGGACATGTCTCGATCCACCTCAAAAGGTCACCAGACATTCCTGGCCAATAATACCTTCTACTCAGCCGTTCCAGAGAGCGTTTCTTTCCGAAATGCCCACTCGTGGAATGGCCGTGACAATAGTACAGGATGTCTTTCCGCATAGCGGCCGGGATTAACACCCTCTGCCCTCCTGGACAAGACTTCCGCCTGCACAACAACGAATCCCGCATCTCCAGTTCATGGAACTGAGCCAGGAAACGTCGCATTTCACGATTTTCCAGTGATATTTCGGGTCGCACTGGACAGACCCCTGTAGGGACTAGCTCCCTCAGTCGTGCTATGGTAGGATCGGCTATCTGGTACGTCCTTATAGTGTCGGTGGACCAATCCAACAGGTTCTGCAACAACCCGTCATAAGGCAAACGCGCACTCGCTACCACGGCATTGTGAGCACCACAATCCCCACACTCCGGACGCACACAACGGCGGACCGGACGTCTACTCAGGCAGTCAGGCTCCCTTCGGTTTAGGGCACTGGGCTTTGGTCTGGCCCCGTGCGGGCTTCCCATGTTGGGGGCAGATCGGGTTTTGGACGGGAAGCCCACTTTGGGCTCAGATCAGTTTTTGGATGGGCTTCCCAGACCACCAGACCAATGCTTCCCAACATAGCCACATCCGGTTCCACAACTACTTCTTTCGTCCTCTCTCCTAAGCCCCTTGCTTCGGACCAGCACGTCACACGTCTGTCCGGGAGGAATCTTCACAGTTTGGACCACCGTTGCCACTGTTGATACTTGTCGGAGCACACACTGCTCCACTGCACGGTACGGGTGCTCTATCTGGAGTACCCCTGTACCAGGATTCAGGACCGCGTCATATAACGCTCGCATCAGTGTCCAACCCCAGTATACCGTCGTCGTCAGCCCCCCCAGCGGAGACAGGTTTACAGTGAAGCGTTTAAAGTCCTTCGGAGCAGCCAAATCTAGGCCATGTTTCTTCAAATGGTCGAAACATGGGTGATCCGGGGAAAGCTGGGTACTCCCTACCCACACGGTGTCTGTGACAGCCGCAACTTTCTCGTTCCTATCCGTAATGGGCCTCCCTGCCTCATTGCCGGGCAACTGTTGGACTGGAATGTTAACCAAGCCAGCATCCGAACTCCCTAAGTTCGAAGCCACCCCTGGTCCCCTTTCTGTCTTTTGAACTCCACTAGGCTCTACCTCTCTGGTATGTTGGCGTACTTCATCACCAGGGGCCGTCCGCTCGCCAGCTCGGACCAACCCCTCTAGTTTCCCTCCTTTCCGGGAACTTTCGGACACAGAGCTGTACACTCCGCAGCAAAATGACCGATCTCCAAGCACCCATAGCACTTGGCGGTCCTCCGGTTAATCTTCCTCCTGTTAGGCTGGGTAGCCCCCTGAATGGAAGTAGTCATCTTCTCAAACAGTGCCGTGAAGAACGCGGCATCCATCAGCGGAGCCTTCTTATCCGATGATTCCTTCTTCGGAGGAGGGTTTCCACCCCCTTCCGGCTTCTTATTCTTCCACGGCGGTTTAGAGGAATTTCCATTCCTCTTGAACTGAGCCGCAGAAGCCGTCGCCTCCTCCTCACTGCCTTCATCCTCAGACTGTTCCGGAGAACATTCTATGATGGCGGAGGCCCGGGTTGGCACCCGGTCTCCCAGCAGCGACTTTTTGAGGGCGTGTATATCGATGGCCTTAAAAAGGTCATCCAACGACGTATCCGCCCTCCACGTATCATACACTGTTTGTTGTACGTCAGGGTCTCTCAATCCGGCGACGAATTGAGAGAACAATTCCTTAGAAAATAAGGCATCATGGATCCCTGAAGCAGGATGTACCTTCTTCAGGAGTCTCATCAATGCAAGTCCGAAAACCCTCGGGGCCTTGTTCTTGCCTTGCAGCCGCTTTCTAAAAGCGACCATCGGATCCATCCGAGCAGAGCCTCCGAACAATATAGTCCCGATCTCTACCAGCTGTTGGAAAGAACCCTGCGGTCCGCATTCTTCTTTCCACTGTTCCACCGCCATCAGGCCGTCTCCTAGGCGCAATCCCTTACAGACATAAGGAATAGCATCATGTTGATCCCAACCACTGAGGTTGATATCCTCAACGGTGGCTCCTAGCCACTCCTCCCAAGAGTTTTTCTGCCAGTACGGACTAGGTTCACTAGCAATCCGCCGGGCTGCGTTGGACGATCCCCTAATTTTAGAGGTGATCGACAGGCGTCTTGTTCCGCCCCTATGTTGTGCAACCCTATCCCTGCTATAGCGGGGTTAGTATTGTACAACTCCGAACTCAAAATTGATCGTCTCGGAGCCTTCTTCGGACTCTTTGTCCCTGGTGTCGTCCCCGGAGTCGCCCCCGGTTTCGGTACGTCATTTTGTCTTTCCAGATATGCCTGGTAAGTACCATAGGCCACCAGATCCTTCGTGGGGTCAATACCTTGACTGAACCACCAATTCTTTTCCAGATCTGTCATGTACTGGCATTGCTGGGCCAGTGCAATAACATTTGACCAAATGTCACAGATCGTCCTGATTTGAACTTTTTTTCTTCTCCACTCAATAAAGTATTCCATTTGTCATATATAGTTATCCTTTTGGTCTAGTATGATTGTGCTTGGTTAAATCTACGAGGGAAACCCTGGTTTGACCTATGTCAGACCCTAATTTAGGGTGCCAAAGGGGCAAAAACACCCCAAATTGGACGTTTTTTAGACAATTGAATGAAAAAAATGAAATCGTGCTGTATGTACTGCTCTAAAAATATAGCTATTCGCACATATCTTTTTTGGGCCAGTGCCCCTTTATGGTAGGAAACATTTTAGCACCACTTTGGACTATATGATATGTTTGATAAATATTATGTATGGTCAAAAGTGCTTGGGTAGGTTTGCATAGACACGACTGAGCCCTAACAAAACATGGCCAAAACCATATATTAATATAGAAGAAATATAAATTAACTAGGGCATAATGAGCTTATATTATTTACCTATACACAGGAAAAAAAATTGTAAGTCTAGCTTTAAAGGCCTTCCCTGCAGAGCTTAGTGAATATCAGTCCTATTTTAGGGGTAGTTTATGAGTAGACACGACTGAGCCCTAGTAGACACGACTGAGCCCTTTTGTGAAAAGATACTAAGGGGACACATTATATACATCTCAAGTTATTTCTAATATAGCTTAGAATGTATTATTCATATTCAAAAATAAATTTGCTGGTTATTTTAGCTTATAGACACTTATAAATTAGAATACTTTGTTATACACCAGTTATCACAGTAGACACGACTGAGCCCTCCTTTTTAACCTTTCAATCAATATAACATGCTCTGTACCATGTACAGTCAATTCCTACCATATTGTAGCCCTTTTAGCAAAATAATCCTATAAATGCACCATTTTTATAGGCAATTATCCCAGATACATATTCAAATTCATACACTTTATAAATAGGGCTCAGTCGTGTCTACTTGCACCTACATATGATCCTGTACTGTAGATTCAATAATGATATTTAACCTACCCAAATATAAGGTATCTAATCCCCAATACCTATATTATTTGTATAAAAAATGCTGAAACCCTACTCAAATATTTATTTTTGAGCCCCCTGGCAGCTCAAATCCGGATGATCCATGACATTTGGTCATTTGATGCTCGGCCTTCTCCTTTTCCAATTGCTTGGCTTGTCTTTCGGCCTCTTGCTCTTGCTGGGCTTGCTCCAGTTTGGCCTTAGCAGCCTCGCCGGCAGTCCTCAGTCCCTCTTTTCGGGCTCTCAACACTGCCGCCTCTTGCTCCGCTAGCTCCTCTGCCATCGCAGCGTTTTCTCGCATACGGCCGTTTTTCACGAAACTGCTTTTTTTCATGCACCAAGGGGGTCAAATAGAATGTATGAATATGCTTCAAACCTTTTGTGTCCATGTACCTTAGGGGGTGGGCCATACATAAAAAATATTGGGGCAGGTTAAATATATACAGTAAATGTATGGTAGAGGGGCAAAGTTGTACAGTCATATAGCGTGGCTTCACGCCTAACGCCCTTTTCCCCTCAAGAAGGAGACACTCTTATCATGTATAAGGGCATTTCTTTCATTAATATTATGTTTTAATATTGAAAAAACATCCCAACCTTGGGTAAGAATCCATTTATAGCTACTTGATAAGTCATTTTAATGGGTTTTTTGTCCCCGGAAACATGATGGTATGTCTTGAAAACTCCTGAAATCTCTACATTACTCATTGTCAAAGAAAATAATTCTGAGATAACAAGCTATATATGGTTTATTTGTCCATAATGCATTAGAGAATATCCATATCTACAGCCTGGCATACAGTTATATGGGTCACAGGTGATTATATTATGTTTTAAAGCTTTCTGAAAAGGGCGTTAGGCGTGAAGCCACGACGCTGACCGAGAGCCTCAGAGAAGTTAAAACATGAATAAAATATATTTTTTACTATAATTTACCTTAGATATCGTATGGGAAGAAGGGTGGTACATGGTAGTCTCCTCACACATTGATTTAGGGTGGTTAAAAAGCATTTTATACTGTACAAAGTGCTGTTAGGAAGGGCGTTAGGCGTGAAGCCACAACACTGACCGAGAGGATAAAAAAAACACATTAAAATGACCTATCAAGTAGCTAAAAATGGATTCCTACCCAAGGTTGGGATGTTTTCTCCAATATTAAATCATAATATTAATGAAAGAAATGCCCTTATACATGACAGGAGTTTCTGCTTCTTGAGGGGAAAAGGGCGTTAGGCGTGAAGCAACGTCGCTGACCGAGAGCCTCAGAGAAGTTTATACTAAAACATGAACAAAATATATTTATTACTATAATTAACCTTAGATATCGTATGGGAAGAAGGGTGGTACATGGTAGTCTCCTCACACATCGATTTAGGGTGGTTAAAAAGCATCTATACTGTACAAAGTGCTGTAAGAAAGGGCGTTAGGCGTGAAGGCACGACACTGACAGAGAGGACAAAAAATACCCATTAAAATGACCTATCAAGTAGCTATAAATGGAATCCTACCCCAGGTTAGGATGTTTTCTTCAACATTAAAATATAATATCAATGAAAGAAATGCCCTTATACATGACAAGAGTGTCTGCTTCTTGAGGGGAAAAGGGCGTTAGGCGTGCAGCCGGGCGTTAGGCGTGAAGCCAGTAGACATATCAGTGCATAGCTATTGCTATGGTTAGGATGGAATAATGAAATTTAACCACAAAGTAACTTATATATTTAGGTTTATTTATGGCATAGAGATGGTTGTTACATATACTATCTCTGAATGCTACTACAGCATTAGAGTGTATGTAGGGCGTTAGGCGTGAAGCCCGTAAAAGTTCCCCAACTTGCATAATATCCTCTCTAGGCTACAGTAAATAACCCTCCCTCTTAATTTTTTTTTTATTATGTAGGTATATGTTAGGCCTTACCATGGTACCTTCAGATACTTTGTCTACTGTTTACATATTAGAGGTGGAGGGCATACATGAGGGCGTTAGGCGTGAAGCCAATAAAGTTCCCTATTACATATATGCCTACAGAACCTATACAATCCTGCCTATATGTCCATATTTGGTACTAAAAAATTCCTTACCTTATTTGGGAAGTGGAATGATAAAGAAATAAGCACATAGCTATTTATTTTATTAATTATTTAGCTTGTAATATGGGCCATCATGATTTTCGGGTGGAAAAGGGCTGTTTTTCAGTACTTTTTGACCTCCAGCTCTCTTATTTTCACTCATAGATAGGCAAAACCAGGGTACCCTGTAAAGTCCTCGTCTATCCTGACCAGAATACATCAAAAAGATCGATGTATCTGTCATATTTGAAAAAATATAGGCAGGAGAAAAAAATAGGTGAAAAAAAGCAGTTTCGTGAAAATCAGCCATACGTTTCTTTTGCTGTTCTAGGACAGCTTCCTGCTGGGGGAACACTTCCCGTCTCTCAGCTTCTAGGGCTCTCTGCTCCTGAAACATCTTGTCGGTTTGACAAGTTTGCCACTCGGACAAGCTTCCAGGGGTCAGGTAGCTCTTGGCTGCCTCTTCCTGAACGGACGCCTTTTTCTGGCGTTCCGCGTCGAGTCGTTGCTCTTCCTGGTGCAACTGTTCCTGTTGGGTAAGTACCCGCTCCGACAATGGTCTCCGTCTCTCCGAAGGAGCAATCCCCGGTGCCACCGAGAATACCTCTTTTGGTATGGGACGGATGCCCATGATACCCACCCTTTGTGAGTATTCACTAGCCATTCCTCTACCCCTTGCTCGGCCGAACCTAAGTGGTCGACCTGGCGTTGAGGCAGACAAAGCCGGTTCTATAGTCACTCCACGCCCACCTGGTAGGTTCAGAGTGTCTGTAAAACTCATGTAATGACCAGCCGTCGGGCTCCCATCATCAGCTGAAGCATACGAGGTGCTACTGTCCTGCATACTCTGTCGGGCTTCCAACAAAAATTGCTGTATAGCAGTTTTCTTGGTTCTCAATATGTCACACTCCGTGCTCAAAGTCTGACGTGTCTCTCTTAGATCCTCTGTATCTCGAACGAGTTCGGAACGCAATCCTTCCGTTTCCGCTACCAGGGCATCCCTGGCCACACAAATTTGGTTCAGCTCCGTGTTTGCAGAGACAAACTCGGATCGGACCGCCTCCAGGTCTGCCGTCTTGTGGTTAAACTCCGACCGGACCATACTTAGGGACTGTGCAAGCCTCTCATTTTTCTTCCAACAAGGTGGACAGCCTCGCATCCTTCTCCTTGATTTTGGAAGTTCGGTGTGTGACTGCGCCCTCTAACGCAATCAAATTGTTTTTCCATTCATTGGACTGTGCCTGAATGGTCAGCAATTCTCTTTGGGCTATCTGCAGACGTTCCTGCACCCTGGCTTCTCGCATGTTGTTAAAGCGACGCTCCTCCGAATTGCCATACCTCCAGGGTGTCGGAGCGTCTGCCCGTGATCCGCCGACATTAAACATCTACAAATTCATCTCTTCTAATGAGCGACTCATTATTTCCGGACCTCTTGGTCCCGTTAGCACGCCTGTTCCTGGTAGAACATCTGCGCTCCGTGTGGGGGTATCTGCCTCATCGACGGCACATAACCCCTCCAAGGACAAGGCTAATGCCTCATCAGGAGACCTCGCTGCTCCGGCCAGAGCACGAGGTCTATGCTTTGCACAGGCTAACTTGCTTATCACTCAGAACTGGTCACGGCACCCGTATAATAAACGATACTTTGGTCCTCTATGATATTGTTTTAGTATCAAGTAAAAGAACAAAGTCAACACAGTTCGGATCAAGTGTTACTCCCTATAGAGTTCGGAACGGATCAGTAGGCTAATATAGCCGCTGTGATCTCGGGGCCTCTCACCAAGCGTGGCTCAAGAGTAACCGACGAGTCCCATCGGATGCTGGGTATATATAGGCAGCCAGCCTGCGCGCGCACACGCAGACCGGAAGCCTATAGCGACCTCTGTCCATACCCCAAGCCCGAAGCAGATGCTGCCACCTGCCGTCGGGCTGAAGGGTTCGGACGGAGTTCGCAACACAGCATCCAACAGAACCCGTCATATAAACCCCGTATAACCCCAGCCCCTACAATTGCATATACCGTATTTCCCCATGTATAAGCTGGGCCCGTGTATAAGCCTGCTATGTGTTTAATTAAGCAGGCCACATGCCAGTCTTTACGGCTTGTAAATCGGACCATTGCCTTTAGCCGGCTATAGCCGGTGTCTGGCACGTTTTTATGGAGACTATGTATATCCATATACATTTTAAAGAGAGATAAAGCTTAAATTGGTGAGAAAATCATTGGAAATGTTAGTACAGGCATGGGATTCTTCCGGATTTCCGGATTTTTGAAGGCCAAAAGGGTCATCCCTGTGATTGGTGCAAATCCAATGAAAAAATATTTGAACATTAATAAAGGGGGAGGGGGGTCTCTAAAGGAGTCCATGCCATGCAAATTTTACAAAACGCCCCCTAGATAACGTCTTATGACTGCTTTTTGGATTTTTCTTTAAAACCCAATCCCATACCTGTTAGTAGTAAATGTGTCGGAATAGTAGGTACAGGTAATTCTAAGAATTGTGAATAGGTATCAGGGTGTTTCTTCAGGTAAGGAAATATAAGCCTGCCTCATGTATAAGCCTGGTCAGTTTACCACTTCATGGCTAATACATGGGCAAATTGGTAAATTGCCATGATAGTCTGGTGTGCTAGGGAAAAACACGTTATTTTCTGGATAAAAGTGCCAAAATTGGTGCACACATAGGTATTGATATATTTTTCAATATTTTCAAGTGCTACAAGAAAATAAGCCACTGGAACACATATTTGATGACATTATTCCAAATGACCACTAAATTACAAGGAAAATCCAGATTATTTGATAGTGTGAGTACATATGGGTTACTACACCCATCAAATATGAATTCAGTATTTATCCAATATGGCTGCCAAATTAAGTAGAGTGTCATATCATGGAGTAGTGAGAGGGTATGTTCAATCACTAATTTTGTCTGAAGATCATCCAAATAGTGAGATAACAGCCAACATTTAGGCTTTAAGGTTTCTACTCCAACCTCATCATGCCTTCATCAAAATGGTCAGGAACCTTCATGTGGTACCCAGATAGACTATTTAAAGTAATACTGTTGTGATTATATCGGTGTTACCCCCTTAGGCATGTGTTTTGTCCTTGGTAAAATACCAATAAATCAGCTAATTTGAAGGCATTTGCTCCCATGTAATCTAGTCCCTATACTGCCAGATCAGGCTGATTAAACCCTTCTGGAGGACCCCCTGTTTCTGTCAACTAACCAATATGATCCCCCCCCCCTCAGCATGTACCAATAGCCATCAGATAACCCCCCACCCGGTGCCTCCGTATTACTCTGTATACAGTTTGCCTGGATCTTTGAACATCAATAGGCATTTAAATACACCTTGGCCTGTCTTGAGGGATAAGACAGTGGTGTATTGAAAAGGGAGGTAGGGAGTATGAAGGGGGCCCAAACACTCCTCACCCAAAAAAAAGAAAACATTCAGAGAGGAGGGGTACCTCAGCACATATAGGCACTCCAAACGTCAGACCTCTTATAATTTATTTATCATTCAGGAATGGCTTTAGCACCTAGAGCTCCCTCGATAAGGGACCCAAGGAGACCATGCAAGGTCATATTCTTGTGCTTGTATGGATATATGAATCCATGATATAATCTAGATACATGAGATGCTTTCCAGGCCTTGATATCAAGCTTATCTTCCCATAGACAGGTTGGGGAAATCCTAACTTTGATAACTTGCAGGGGAGAAGTAGGATGAGGGCTTTTCTCTCCTTGATTCTGGGTTGATCTGGTAATATTAGGTTCAACCAGAAAATCTCATTTGCTGACATCTTACCATTATTTGTGGAAAATGATTAACCTATATACAGGTGGACAATTATATTTGGCTAGGTATATGTGAATGAGCTTTCATAGTAGTCTAGTAGATACTGTACTGGGGGAATCCCACTTGGAGGTGCGGACCGGCCGGCGGCAGCCCTTATCTCTGGGAAGATAAGGGCTAAGCTTACACCAGGCAGCTGCCATAAGCATGGGAGGATTTTCCCTTACTGGGGAAACCTCCCCTGTAGGCTATTACAGATATACCTTTAGTGAAGAAGATCCCGGAATATCCAGGTCTTTTCCTATTAATATTTCATGGCAAAGATAGGGCAGTCACAACCAAGAATCAAGCTTCAAAATATCTTATCAATGCTTTAGGTGGCAGCATTGGATCATGCAATACTTAAATATACATCATTTTGTCCCAATGTTCAGTGTGTTCCAGTCATAATGGGCCTCTTTGTTCTTTTTCTATTTGGAATGAAAATCATAATCCCATGTCCGCAGATATTTATATATTTTTTTTTGCCATTTCAATTATAGATGCTTTTCCCAGAAAAAGTTTTTTTGTGACAGTACTGTATTCTACAGACAAAACATCCAATTTGTTGCCTGTTTCTTCCATTTCATGCCCACCTGGTGGCTAAAATTGGTACTATTCTGCAGAGAGCAACCTCTTTGCTTGCCTGCTCCCAAATACATGCCTATTTTGTCAAAATATATGATGTAAATACATCATGTATACATACATGTACTAACAATGTGATGTTCTACTTTTAGTCGGCCATATTGGAAAAATTGAGGGTGTTTCAGTGATGCTATTTTTTGTAGCTAAGACACCTAACTATGAAGATTTCAAGAAATGATGATGTCACAGGCCATGTGATACATAAAAACCCTACCCCATGGGGGATGCGGGATTTTTAGTACACAGTAGTCATCGAATCCACCATGAAATAACAGAATAAATCCTTTCATTCATTTTGCAGAAAACTGTGAACAGGTGCATGCATCAGGAGATGTTACCAGTGGTGAGAAGGTGCTGTATACTTCATCAGGCACCTCCTTCAAGGCCTGGTGCTGGTACTCGGCTACTGGAGGGGACGGTCTCATGTACCTCAGTAAGGACGCGGTTAAAGATCACAGTCTCGACTTCAGTCAGTTTAATCTCGACACCAGCAGGGTGGCGCTCACCTTCTTCACTAAAAAAGATGATTTGGGTGAGACGTACAGGGGAGACCTGCGCAGGACAGACGGTGCAGATGTGACAATCCTAGATAGCATACACACTGGCTTTAAGCCAACATCACAAAAAGCCCCACACTACCTCTACTTAGGTATCTTAAAGACAACTGAAGCCAAAGCCCCTGGCCAAATGCAGGGTTTCAAGCTCAATGGAGCCAACTGTCACTTTAAAACTAGCGATAGCAACCCAAACAGCTATTTTGCGTTCTTTACTGGGGCTATCCATGCTAGGAAATATCCAGGTTTCCTGACTCCCTGCGTACGTGGTAACATGAAGCAAGACACAGTTAACGGTGTGATGCCTGCCAGCTACAAGTTCCATTACGAGGGACACTTTGGGGGAGGTGGTGCTATTGTGACAGATAGCCACTTGAATGGCTACGCAGCTGGCAACATAGGTCTTTGGTTCTCATATGGTAAGTGTTTATTTACTACAAGATTTATTTGTTATATTCAGGTCACATGACCCAAGAGAGCAGGAAGGTCAATTTCTATCTTTTTCACATTTCTCTATAATGATTTGGTAAATGTGGTAGATTTTAAAGATATTTAAAAGTTCTATGACTTCTATATTAAGCAAGGCTACCATGTCCTACTATGTCCTGCCATGTACCTATGCCTTAGGCCACACCAAAAAAAAAGTTGGTATACGGATTTCCCGCACCATATTTTTGAAAATGCAAATTTTTTTTAAATTTTTTTTTAAAAGTGTCTACGGATGCGCCCGCACCACTTTTTGAGAAATTTGATTTTTTTTTTTTTTGGGTGGCTTTTTTCTGATCGCTAGCCAAATTTGGGAGTTTGCAAAAATGTTTCCCTCAAAAAAAAAAAATTGCCCCCGTTCCACTTGATTCAGGGTTAAAATCCGCAGACAAAAAAAAATTTTGGAAAAAAAAAAAAAAAAATCCGTAGACCAACTTTTTTTTTGGTGTGGCCTTACCATTCCTTTCAAAGACTAGGTTTATCCTGTCACACTTTCAGTTTTCTAAATATGTCTTTCATATCATGTGTTTTGTGTATTACGACCCCATATTTTTACAAGTTGTGTATTTTCGTGAGAAAAAATGTCCAATGTTGTTCAAGCATGAAACAATTCTGTCGTTCTAAAAATAACTGATTTTGTGATTTTGATTCATCATTTGAATTTATCTACATTTTACATGGCTTTAGTGTTTTCTGTTTCGTGTTGTATGATATCTAAGGCCACTTAAAGTTGATTATCAGCTTTGCAGGCACTGTGCCCACATTTCAAAAAGGGCCACATTGTTGATTTTTTTTCAAGTTTTCTGAAAGAATGTAAAAATTCAAGTTGCAAAATGTTTAACATCTCAGCTATCAATTAGGGTACAAATATTACTTAAAAGGCATTTTAAACCTTATCTCCATGTTCAGACCATCAATGTTCTAGAGAAAAAAAAGAAGAAAAAACTCCCGCACCTCCAGAAAAAAAGTGAAACAAAATATAATAAAAGGCACTTTCCCGCACCCTTTTCCCCCAAAAAATGTCGACAAAGCTGATAATTAACTTTAAGGGGTCTAAATCTAAGTCAAGCTGTTTTGTCTATGTCTAGCTGTTTGCTAGAGATGTAGTTATACATTTTAGGTACGCCCTAAAAAAATCTGACTAGTACAGAAAACCTTGTACAATTGTTTTTATTATAATCCAATGTACAAAAACCCCACCTTTAAGACAAACCCCCAATCTTGGGAAAAAAATATATCAACCTTTCATATCTACAGACAATGGCCTACTGTTTGGTTGCCACCAACAAAGGCACCATGGACCCTAGCTCCCCCAGTTGGGAAGGTGGGGAACTGTGTGAATATATCCCAATGTTGCCACCCAACATTGGCGCCGGATATGCATACAATAAGGCCACACAATAAGGCCAAAAAATGAGGCGGCCGAAAACCATTGACAATTTAAAAAAAAAAAAAAAAAAAGAATTTCCATTTCCGAAAATATGGTGCGCGAAATCCATTGACCAACTTTTTTTTTTGGTCTGGCCTAATGTTTAGGACCACATTAAAACCGATGCGGCTCCCTTGAAACAGTTCACTCGAGGCGATTTTGTTGGGTCCTGGTAGGCAGTTACGTTCCCGCCCTGCGCCATGTTGTTCTCCCACTTAAAGTAGGTCTGCCCACCCCTGACCGTGACAGGTAGGTGTATGTGCAGCAGCAGCATTGACAAGATGGCCGCTGTCGAGTAATCCAGCGTGAGGGGAGCTCCATAAGATATTAGGAAATTCTACACGTCACAAGGACCGGAGGACTATGTAATTCGAGCAAATAGTGTATAAAGGTATAAGGAAAAACTTTTACAACCCTCGTTGATACTAGTGCTAATATAAAGTGACAGCGTCAAAATGCCGGGAGGAAAATCCAAACGCAGACAGAAGCTGAAGGCTGTGACAGCGAGTTCCTCACCGAAAGACATAGTTGACGCCTTGACAGCACTGACACGGCATGTTCAAGACCTCGAAGCGTTCGAAGACGACATCAGGATAGAAGTTGAGCGTATAAGCGACAAGACACTGGAAAATGAGGGCAGGATTGCCACCATAGCAGAAAATACCAGAGTCACTACCGAATTGTTGGCTACGATACAAAAAAACATGAAGGAAGACAAGGCGCAGTTCCAATCTGACATTGGTCTGGTACAAGACGCACATAAACAACATGGCGGCGCTATCCTGTCAAATCGGCTCACGACGACAACTCTTGAAGCCAAAATGGATAAATTCGAAGCTGAGGATCGGAAAAAAAACCTAATTATGGACGGGGTACCCGAAAGTAAGACTGAGAATCTTCGCAAACTGGTTGACGCCCTGTTTAGTGACTTAGGCCTTACGTATGGAAACGAAAAGGTCGACACGGTGTACAGGTTAGGCAAATTCAACCCGGATCAAAACAGACCGAGATCTGTAGTGCTAAAACTAAACCATCGTGGAATTAAAGGTGAAATTTACCGGAATGTCAAGAACCTGAGGGATATGGACGACTGGCTGGGTGTATCATTGTTAGACGAGCTTACCCCTATTGAGCGGAAACAATTCTTGGAACTAAGGTTGTTGTACTACCTCGCCAAACGCTTCAAGGTGCAAGATGTGCAACTCCGCCAGCGCGCTCTTATTGTTGACAAACAGTCGTTCGCACATAAAGACATCCCCAACATGCCTCATGGACTGAACCTCCAGGCTGCTACCACTATCAAGACGGTAGATGGACTAGCTTTTAAATCCGAGCACAATGTCTATAGTAACCTATACCCTGTAGAGTTAACCTACGAGGGCAAAACCTTCAACTCAGTCGAGCAAGGGCTACAGTACCACAAAGCAAAAGAGGCCAACGACAAGGACTCAATGGAGCAGATCCTGAACAGCAGCAATCCATATGAAATTATGGACATAGGGAAGGCCCTAAAGGCGCCTAAGACCTGGAACAAATCTGCAACACGTGTGTTATACAGCCTACTGAAAATCAAATTTACGGGTGCAAAGGAGAAGTGGTTATTAAACACAGGAGAAAAAAGGTTCTATGAATGCACTTACCATCCTGTGTACGGAGCTGGCAGGCATTTGGGCAATGCACATACCCTTAGTCACACTACCTGTAAGGGTGGGAACCTTATGGGTCTCCTGCTTGAGAAACTCAGGGCAGAACTTAGAGGCAAACCAGCACCAACAACCCCGACAAGAGATCAACCTGCCCCTGCAAAATCTCCTGAGGTATCCCCTGCGGCAAGCCCCTTGGCAAACCCTGCGACAACCCCTGCGGCAGCTGCTGCGACTACCCCTGTGGCAGCCCCTGCTACCACTCCTGTGATAATACCTGCGGCAGCACTACAATTAGTACCCAAATCACCTGAAAATGTCGTCATGTTGCCAAAACCTGATACGGTAGCAAACACAGACTCAGATCAGACTGATAGAGACTTGACAGCAGCGGTACATGAACTTCTCACCCAGGTCGGCGAAGCTACTCCGGGCATTGTTGGTGGAGGTATCACACCTCCTTTGGATCTTCTTGCTGATTAATAGTGGAAAAACAACCCTGTGTTAAACTACATATTGTTTCAATTTTATTTATGACATTCTATCAAAATTAGACTACCGTAATTTGGACTTTGATTGTATTTTATTGTAATTTCTCTGATAAATTATAAGTTAAATCTATATATGTAAAATTGGGGTACCAAAGTATGATGTTTAATCTCAAGTATGAAATTGTGGTAAATATGAACTTAATATTTAATTTGAATGTTTAAAAGGAGCACAAAAATCCCCGTATGTCATTTTATCTCCGGACCAATCCCCAAATGGACACAGGCCGCCACAAGGGCAGAGTCCTGCTGTCTTTATGTGTATATATGTTGACAAACTCTATGTATATTGTGATTGCTAAAATGTGTGAGGCTGGTTTTGAAAATCATTTCAATGGTGTCGATGGATGATATTCCCCTTATACCTGGAAAAGGTCTGAAAATTTTTCACCTGAACGCTCATAGCATTAGAAATAAGTTCTCTGTTTTAAAAAAAGAATTAGAAACACAAGGTATTGATGTAATTCTTTTCTCAGAGTCATGGTTAACAACCCTAAATTTAGACGAAGACTTTATTTTTGAAAAATATAATTTACACAGAGTTGATAGAGCCAGACCTATAAATGCTGGTGGCGTATGTGCTTATGTCCACGAGACCATATCTTGTTCCCCAGTATTCTACTCTAATTTAAATAAGAGTGATATCAATATTGAGATTCAATGGTTGAAAATAAACAAAGGCTTATCCAAATCTATGGTCATTGGTAATATTTATAGACCTCCAGAGGGTGATAAAGTAACCTTTGTAAGTGAGTTACAGAGGATGCTTGATCACATAAAAAATGTTGAAAACCTGGATGTTGTTTTGACAGGTGACTTTAATATAAATGTTCTACCGGAAAGCCCCATTAAGAATATGATGTACTCTGCAATGGAGGATTACAACTTAAGACAATTGATACATGAACCCACTCGTACAAAGGGTATAAAGACTTGTATCGATTTGATTTTCACGAATGTAATTCATGTGACGAACCATGGTGTGGTAATGTTAAATGTGAGTGACCACTTACCGGTATATCTATGTATAAAACATAAAAAAGAAAAAATCACAAAAAAAATGTTTTGTTGGACGATCCTATAAGCACTTTGACGAAAATGATTTCTGTGACGATTTTAAGGCTGTAGATTGGGAGAATTTTGACAATAGTCAAGACGTAGAAGAGTGTTGGTCTATATATAAAGATGTTATTGGAAGTATACTTGACATATCTTGTCCTATAAAAAATTTTAAGATGGGGTATCATGAACAACCGTGGTTAAATCCAGATTTAATTACAAAAATTATAGAAAAAAATAATGCATTGAGGCTGGCCAAAAGGACAGACTCTATACTCCACTGGTTTATAGCCAACGAGTTGAAAAATAAATGTCAATCTGATGTTAAACATGCGAAAGAGTTGTATATTGTGGAAGAGGTTGAAACCAACAAAAATGACTCAAAAAAGTTCTGGTCTTCTATGAAGCATCTAGTCCCAGGTAAAGGAAAAAAATCTAAGCAGATTAACCTTGAGGTGAATGGCGAGTGCGTTCCGGTTAGCAATGTTGCTGATCACATAAATAATTATTTTGCTGGTATAGGACCTGAGCTGGAACGTTTACATGTGCAGGACTGGAATTTTGTAGGAGTTCAAAACGATAATGTGATGGAAGATTTCTCCATTAATGTGTCTGATGTTATTAAAATCAATGCTGATATTAATAATAATAAATCGTCCTCGATTGATAATATTTCCACACGTGTTTTTAAGGCCTCTGTTAAATGTCTGCCAGAAAAACTTACAAAAATATTAACGTTATCTGTAAATAAATCCCAAATTCCCAACAGCTGGAAGCTTGCTAAAGTAACACCCCTACCCAAATCTGGAGATTTAACAAATGTTTCAAATTACAGACCTATTAGTCAGTTGCCTCTACCGGGTAAAATTTTAGAAGGTATAATTCATACTAAAATTTCTAAATTTCTCGACGAAAATAACATTTTAACAGAAATTCAGGGTGGGTATAGGAAAAATTGCTTGACTTTAGATACTATCAGTACAGTTACTAATGATATCCTAAGAAATAGAAATTTAGGTCTTTCTACAATAGCAGCTTTCATCGATACAAAAAAAGCTTTTGATTGTGTAAATTACTCTATCCTTATAAATAAATTAAAAAAATACGGTATTTCTGGCAGAAATTTGATGTGGATAGAAAATTATCTGACTGACAGGAGGCAGCAGGTTACAGCTAATAACATAACTTCTGCGACCAAAGATCTGTCCTGCGGCGTTCCACAGGGTAGTATTTTGGGTCCTTTATTCTTTTTAATCTATGTAAATGACATTTAAAATGATGATTTACATGTAAAAACTTTACTTTACGCTGATGATACTGTTTTGTATGTACATGGTAAAGACCCTATTTTGATGTCAAATCACTTGCAAAGAGGTTTAAATGTGTATAGTGCTTGGTCTACAAATAATAAATTAACCATGAATGAGAAAAAGACCAAACTTATGTTTTTTGCAGCTGCACCTACGTACAAAAAGCTAAAATTTCATGATTTAAATATTGTTGTGAATAATGAGCGCCTGCATTTTGTACCTACCTTTAAATATCTTGGTGTTACTTTAGACTACGAGTTGACTTTCAATACTCATGTAAACCAGCTAAGAAAGGCTTTAGCTTTCAAAACCTACTTATTGGGTCAACTTAAGTCGTATGTACCTACTGATTTGATGTTACTTATATACAAAACGTATGCATTACCGGTAATTGACTACTCGGATATTCTATACACAGGAGCATCTGACGATTCACTCCAGGGTCTACAATATATTCAAAACAGGTGCTTAAAATATTGTATGAAAATGCCACATTTAACCTCAACTGATTTTGTACATGAGTCAGCTAAAATGCCAATGTTGACTGATAGAAGAGTGTATCATGCCAGAATACGCGGTTACAAGGTATCACAAAAGCAATGTAATTTAGTTCCAGTTCTAAGAACCACTAGATTAAATAGTGCCCCTTTACTTCGATATGATAATGTTCATACTGCGTCTTATGAGAGGAGCTTGGAAGTAGTAGTAGCCAGAGCCTGGAACGCACTCACAAAGGAAACTAGAAGTATTGAGCAAATCTCGAAATTTAAAACAGAAATGAAAAAAATGTTAGCTGATACGATTCCGACCAATACCAGAAATATGTATTAACCTACTCCTGTTTGACCAGTCCATCCACTTTAGCATAATGTCCACTTATTTTGGTGTACCGACTTTGTTTTGTCCTGTAATAAGTAACACGGAAAATCTACTACCTTTTCTCCGAGAAGTTACCGGTAATATGGAAAACATCTGAGTCTCATTTCCATGAGTCATTTATAAGCGTGAAATATTTATAGGTGCATACAAGCATAATCTACTCTGTAGATGTATCACCTAAACTTTATAACCAGTATTTTACAGAACAAATGTTATTGTACCTCTGAAGCCAACCTGTGATATAATCATTTTATTTTATAAATGTTTGTATTTTTCATTTTCATTTCTCTCATCAAATATCTACTCGTCATAAAACGGAATCAAAAGGAAAAATATTGTAAAATCGTCAAAGACTTCATGCACACATGTAATCAAGGAGTTTACTCAGGTTAATAAAGTTAAATTGTTCTTAAAAAACTGGTAAATGTTGAAAAGCCTGACATCTTAGCCTGAGTCCTATATTATACCTTTTTTTGCAGCAAATGGTGGTAAGACCACGGGAGGTTCCATGCAGAATTCCAAGCCATCAGGTAAAAATCAGTTTTTATATCAGTTTATAAAGTCAGTTAAATGTCTTAAAAATAATTATATTTTGTCAGCTTATTTCCACGTTTTTTAGAAAATGTCAGTTCAAAAAATATTTTGCCCAAAAGCTACAGAATGCACAGTTTAAAAACATCTTGGTATAGTTATATGCAATACGTGACTTGTCAATGGAAATTTTGGTACTAAACCTGTCAGCTAAAAGAATTTTTGTCGCAGTTAAATGTCAGTTAAAGCTGACTGAAAGTAGATCTTGCCGTACTTAAGGCAGCCCACTGGTCGGCATCTGATAATGGCTGCCTGGTAGAGATAAGGGCCGCCGGCAGAGATAAGGGCCACCAGTAGAGATGCGGGCCGCCGCCAGTCTGCACCTTCAAGGGGAATTCTCCCAGTGTTGTATCTTATACAGGTGGGGAGATGAGGGATGGGTTAAGGGGGTATGAGTCCACATATAAATATACCTTATTTCGGCTATATTTTGTCATTTTCCCAGCTTAAGCACAATTTAGGTTTGCCTTGTACCACTTGCATGACCCTTTTTACGGAGTGGCTTATAACAATAGTGTATTGGTTTATAGCAAACATTGCTGGATTTACTTTAAAACCCCTCCTTTAAGACGACCCCACCTTTAAGACGACCCCCTACTTTTGGAAAAAAAAATTGTCTTGTACAAAAACACTTGAAAATCGATTTAACTATATTCTTATATATGAAAACCCCGCCTTTAGAACCCCCTACTTTTAGGAAAAAATCCGTCTTGTAGACAAAATAAATCCCAAATAAAATCTGTCTCAAAGCGGGGTTTTAGGGTAACTGTTTACACAGATCTGAGAATATAGATGATGTATCATGTGAATAGGGTCAGAAAAATCAGAATAATTCAATTGCAACCCAAAAAGACTTCCTTAGTTGTTCGGATCTCCTCCTTGTTAAATGTTAAGATATGTCAGTATATATATTTGAATTGAACTCAAGGCATATATGGGGTTGCATTCAAATTGCAGATTCAATGTATTCAACATGGGACAGTCTGCTTTAAAACCTCAATATAGAATCTACAGCTTTTCAACTAGAACTTCTTTGAAATGGTGCATAATAACTAAACTATTAAAAAATCTAGGTGCCTCCCAATTTTTCACTGACAAGAGACATATCAATACATATAATATATTCAACGCACTAGACAGACTCACGTGGGAGCGTTAACAAGAAACCTGTCTAATCTTATAATCTGTCCAATCTTAAAATGGATAGTCTTGAAATGATTAATTTTAACACTAGAGGACACCACTGTCATAGTAGAATGTACACTGCAGGCCCCTCCTTCCACATAGCTTAAGTAGGATATCGTAGCCCTAAATTAGTAAAGCTGAAGGCAATTGGGTTAGGTTATGGGTGTGTTGTCCATTTTTTAAAAGGAAATACGAGCATGTTCAACGTAATAAGCACCCTGGGCGCTTGCTTATACAATTACCGTATTCAACGTAATAAGCGCCCTAGGCGCTTATGAAATTATTTTTATGGCGTTTAAGTACTTCACTTAAGAGTTAATTGTCTCCAAAATCGTGAAATTTGAGCCTTTGTTCATGCCTAAAAATGTCCCTAAAAGGGGGGAGGGCTCTTATTACGTCGAATACAGTATATTTGGCATTTTAGTGCTTAAAGTGGCATAATCACCGAGCGTATACCACTCACACTTCTAGTACTGTTCTTATCTCATGAGACAAAACCTTGAGTGCGAGTGGTGAGACTGCCCCTTTAATATGCAGCAAAATGTATCATCAATATTTTCACTGCAACTGTTTACCGTGCACACTCTAGAACATGCTTCCTTCTCCCTGACAGAGCAAGGTACCTGGAGCATGGTGGAGCCCAGTCTGCCTGACGTGGATACCTCCGTACTACAGGACGAGGACATCAACACGTGTCTCAGTGTCAGCGACAGTACCGTCACCCTCATCAACAAGATGAGCGCTCCCGGCAACTTTGAAATAAAAGTGACTCTCTCCCCGGACACAAAACTCCTGCGCAGTGGCATCATCCATGTGTTCATGACCTCGCCTGGTCGAGCTGATTGTAAACACATAGGAGGACTGATGTACACCTGTAAGTGCACCACCGCCTGTCAGCTCAACGTGAAGGTATTCCATCCTGGACTGATCTGTGATATCACGTTAATATAATTCTAATAGAATTAATTCTTGATGCGAAATGAACTAAAACATCAAGCTGATTTTAAGTATTGTTACACATAATAATTAGCTATGGTCGACATCATTTTCTTTACATGTTGAATTTGATTCTAATGGTTCATGTTGGCCAATTTTTTCTTGTAGTGGGGGGGTTCAATTTGAAAATGTTCCAAAAGTGCCAAAAAAAAATCTTATTTGCAAAATTCCAATTATATTATTTAAAAGCACTTGATGTATATGTCTTGATTTTCACGTGTGTATTTGTCAAAATAAAGAAATAAGAAAGAAATATAGATTTTGTCAATTTTTTTCATATCGCCCCATTTGCATCACTCATACAGTCATGAATTTTACAAGTAAAAAATGAAAATTTCACTTCTGTTATGAAAATTTCACTCACTTCCAAAGATATCCTTAGCTCAATCATTATTCATAGCGTACTGATGTGGGGTGTAAAAGGGGCCTCCTAAACACCAGGCAGTATTCTTTTTGTTTTCACATATTTCAAGGAATTTAGTGTAATAACAACTTTCGGATTTATTTAAAGTAATTAACCTTGAAAATCGATTATCTCCTAATTTCGCAATAATTGATATAACATGTTTATAATACTGTATCTCTTGATATAAATTATTTGAGATCTTAATATGATCAAACAAGTTTTGGTACGTTCTGGCTTCTGGCAGGTGGATATCATAAGAACTATTATTAAGCTACTCATGCCAGATCTAGTATGTGACCGATTAATGTCTTAGTACGGGAATAGGGGTACAAATGTTGAATAGAAATAACTGGAGAAGACCAAGAACCCTAGTGCGAATGGATTTGAGATGTAAAAATAATTTACAACTGTTGGAAAGCAAACACGTCTTCAAGATGAGACTGGAAAAGACAATTAAATGACAGTAGTCTTTATTAGAAGAAACCTTACATATGAATTTCGCACCTCAATTATACATAACAATTTGATGGCTCCAGACCCCTGAATTCGATATGGCAACATGGGCATTTCTTAAAATCGACATGCGACATGAGGCTTGTTGACAGGGGACATGGACATTTCTTAAAATTGACATGGGACATGAGCATCTTAAGCGACATAGACATGTGACATGGTCATTTATTAAAACCGACATGTGACATGGGGACCCCCCCCCCCCCCCCATCAAGGGCCCCAATTTGACTAGGCTGAATATCAGTCAATCGAATTAAGTATCTCAAACACTTGCAAATCTCGCACTGTCCAGGGATAGAAAAACCAAAGTACATCTAGAAACAAGTTGAATCTACCAAAAGGTATAGAAAAACAATGGACACTGATGTCAATGAACCGATCTCTCTGAGAGGTGCAGGTCTTGCCGGTATAGACTGTTGTAGTAGATTTGATAATGTACGAGTAAAGCTGGGGCTCCATTAACCGATTAGCTGGTCCATTCTCAATCCAAGACTCATGAACGTTAATCTGCCAGATCATGGTAATGTGGATGTTCAAATGTTAGGGTTTGTTTATATTAGCTTTTATTTACATCTGTTTGGGTCTGATGACAAAATTTGGTAGTGGGGTCCCAGCTTAACATTCAAAAACGAATCCTGGGCTGCTTCATTTAAATTATTGAAGTCGTTCATTGTAGTATATTTGGAAATATTTCTGTGACCATCTTGGCAGAACGTGTACTACTTCTACATGACTCGATCCAAAAAAGTCAATAGCTATTTTCATACGACTTCTGCGACTCAATAAATCATATGAATGTCGTTTCTGTATAGCAAGAGTAACCAATACAATATCTAATTAACATAAAACGTTACAATTATTTAAAGCCTGTGTGAATTATTTAGTGATCCATATTTACAGAATACATGGAACGTAGAACCAGCCTTCCAAATGCTGTTGTCTTTCTAGAGATTTTACAAATCTAGCACACACAATAGGTCACACATCTATCCGCTAAAATATGTTCTCATACAGTTTTTAACGAACACATAGCTGATGATATGAAAAGATCAATATTCCTTTTCATACCTAGATACCGAGTGTGATATGATCCAAGAAGATACCACAAGTGGAGAAACCAGGAATTCAGGCTGATTAAAGTGGATCTCTGTGTGTATTTCATGTAGTTATTGATAAATTATATTTGAAAAGCAATATTTAAATATTGTGGTTTCATAGCTATTTTAGGGACGTCATCATGGAGAAACACCCCGAGGAGAATTTAGGCATCAGTTTCTCCATGGGGGTGTGGAGAACAGCCATTCTAGAACTAAAGCATTGTAACTTTGTTTCTGAAACATGAAATGAGGCATCCTTACCACACGTGGGGATGAACCTGCGGAGTCACTAGATGCCGCCCATTCTGTGTGTAATCTTAAAAAGCCCATTTTTCCCGTAATCTAAATAACGAAACCCCACTTTTCCCATAATCTTAATAACGAAACTCAATCTAGTCCTAATATGGATGGCGTCTGATGTTGATAGGGGGGCTCTGCCCCCCAAACCCAGTTCCTTTTTTCCTTTTTTTCCCTTCTTTAATAATGGTATTAAGTACTATTAGGACTTTAAGATTACGCCAGAAGTGGGGATTCAAGATTACGCACAGAATGGGTGGCGTCTAGTGACTCCGCAGGTTCGTCCCTTGTTGCATCTTTACCGGACTAGGAACAATGGTAGTCAGTCATAGAATAGAAAGAACTATGCCTGAATTCCTATCTTAGTATTCCTTGTGAAGGCTTGTTTAGGTTTCAAGTTGAGGGGAATCTGCAGGGAGGGATTTGCTGATTCCGGAACCCACCGACGCCCCCTTGTGGATGTAACCAGAACTGCAGCTTCTGCCACTACTGGGCTGAGGGCGCAGCTGCACCAAGGGTTGCCATCTAGTTCTACCCCCCGACCACTTTGATATGTCTGTATGTGGGTTAAAATAAAATAAATATATCCAGTTTAGTTAAATTTTCATGAAATTTGATTTAGTATTTGTAATTCTCTTACAAATGAAACAGCATAGAAAGGTTTGGTGAACTAAATCTAAGAGCATAGAAAGGATAGGTTAATTGAAGTCATATTAGTTAGCATATTTGTAATAATTTGAATCGTGCCTATTAGTTGTTGAAACTGAACCCCGGGGTATATTCTAACAGGGTTCCCACATGGAATTAGAATGTACCCTTTGCTATCCAGGTTTTTAGAAATTTTCTCGGGTGCCAAGCCCCCCACCCTCTACAAGAATGTTATAAATGTCATGGAAAATTGAGATTTTTGTCATGAAATGTCATGGAATTCAATCTGAGCTGAAATATTTGTGGGAACCCTGTCTGGAGGAGGTTGTCTAACATGAATAAAGTAAGCATATTGATCTTGTATTTTGAGATTCTGTGTACATCATTTTTGGCGAGAATTAAGGCCCGGTCAGACTAGTCAAAATTACGGTCCGATTTTGCTACGACTGCCAGAGTCGTTCATGCCAAAGTCCCATGATTTTGACAAATCGTACGATTTCGGGCAACTTTCTAGTCGTAGCCCTATGCCAGACTGCACGATTATTAGTCCCGATTTTGTAGGGGCATAAATTGGATCGTAGCTTTCTCGTTTCTGCGACTAGTCGGACCGGGCCTATAGTCCCAAGAGTATGCATGTTACGAATATCTTGTAACATATAGAGCTTAACAAAATTAAATAACTTGAAAAAGTGAAATATTATGCGCTTTATTAGCCATTTCACCAAGAAAACAAAACAACATGTCTTGATGTGTTATAATAATCGTCTTCATTTCATGTGTGCAATGTAATCCACAGATACCCGTAAAGCACGATTTCTTGACAAATCCCTCTACACCCTACTGTGAAATAGATATAAGGGCCTAAAAAAGGGTATGCTTCAGGTAATACGGGTAGATAGTCTAGGGTCAGATTTTTATTTCAAACTTTCTTTTTTTACATGAAATTTCTAGCCAACCATTCTGCATATTCAAAAATTGACCAAAATGGTATAAAAATGGAAAATATATCCAAAATTGCATAAAAGTCCATGAAACATGCCTTTCTATTTCATATCATTTATTAACAAAAAAGAAGTTTGAGAAAACAACATGAAAAATCCTCCAAAAGAGTATAAAAAACGTGGGGTCGGCCCTGATATGATAGGGTCGGTCGGGTGACCTGAAACAAACCTTCTTTTTGGTCCCCTTATAAGGCATGCGATGAGGCATCCTTTGGGTGCTCAATTTGCATTCCCGACAGCACAGACTATGAGCCGTCGTAGAGAGTTGCTACCGTAAAACCTCGGTTATAAGCCGAATTTTATTTGGCGTTTTTATTTGCTATAAGCCGAATTCTAAGCCCCAAACTCCCATTCGGCTTATAAGTGAGATTTTAATAATGTAGGAACATAGTGAAAACAAATTTCAAACACTTTTGTTATAAGCCGAATTTTTACTCCCAAACTCACATTTGGCTTATAACCGAGGTCAGCTTATAACCAAGGTTTTACGGTGTGTTGTCTATATGTACACGTTCAACCCTCAATATGCAAACAGGTCATGAAGTCAGGGATGCAGGTGGATTTTATATTTACTCATGCTACAGTGACTCAGGAAATATCCTCAGGGCCGTTTACAGACCATGATGCAACAAGGCGGTTGGCTCAGCAAAAAGTCTTGCCTTTAGAGCCATGTTCAATGGCCCCCCATTGAATAAAATGTGGCCGTATTCAATGGCCTAGGATAGGGTTGTCTCTTTTCTTTATTAAATGGCTTCAAATAAAAAAATAAGCACAAATGCCAACTACAATGATAACGTCTCTGACATATTTCACTAGTGGGGGCTGGGTCATATCCCACTTAGCCTGCATTTTTGAATGGAATTAATCAATATTCACATGAAATAAATACAGAGATCCACTCAATCAGTCTAAACTCCTGGTTTCTCCACTTGTGGGACCTTTGGTGGTATCACATAAGGCACAGCCGAGTGTGATATACCAGAGGTTTTAAACCATATCATAAGATCCATATGAAGTTTAGGACTTAAAATGTCTGATAGATAAATGCAGTTGAAGTTTCATAAAATATGAATAGGCTTATTAAACCACCTCCAATGTAAACCCTCCTACCAGTTAACCGAAGACTATAGACCAATGCAGTAAGGAAGGGTGACTTTTTCATAATAAAGTTGTGTTTACGTTGGTTCTAACGAAATCCTAATAACATAGTCTGTAAAGGCTAAATTGGTGAACATCTCACATTGGGGCATGTACAGGATGATTATCTTTGAAATAGTGTATTTTAGAATGGAAGATTTTGAGATTATGTTTATGTATTTGTCGATCAAACTTCATAAATGTTCAAAATCTTCATCAACTACTTTTCTGAAAAGTCACCCTTTCTTGTTGCATTGGTCTTTACCCATAATAACGGTACTCCTACTAATTTAAAATTAAAGGTGGGCAGTCAGTTTTGATTAACCTGACAGTTTTGACTAACCTGGGTTGGATGTATATATATGGGCCCATAATTTGACTGAGTTCTCCAAGTCATTTTCTTGAACATAAGCTCTTCATTATGACTAATGTATGAAGAATACCCCTTTGACTAACCGGGAATAACCACTGCTGACTAACCTCCTAAACGTGATGGGGTCCAGGGCTGAGAGACCTAATCATTCCATATAGCAGACCACACTGACAATCCAAAGGTTTATGAGGTTTGTCAGTAGTGGTTTATCCCATGTTCGTCATAGGGGTATATTCATCCTTCATTGGTCAAAATGACGAACTTGTATTCTTGTATGACTAAGGCAAAATCAAAAATGACGAACCCTAATACACATAAAGAATAAAAGACTAGGTTAGTTAGTTAGTTGGTTAGTTTGACTAACCTAACATAATTGACTAACATGGCTTGGTCATATAGTAGTCAATGCTGTCAAGTTAGTCAAAATGACTTACCCGCCTTATAAGGCGTTTCAAGAACCTGGGATAGCCACTACTGAAAAATTTCTTAAACATACATATAGAGTATCTGTGGGCCCCCTGTAAACGGGCCAAATGTTGATCGCCCTTAGTATGTCTCGAGGACATGAAGAGGTCGAGGTCAGTTCCATATTTACTTATGCTAAATTGACTGACAACAAACAAGTCTACAGGCCAAACAACAACAGAGATGGTTAAGGTTCATCACTTTTCTCAGCAAATAGGGCAGGCCTTGACTAACTTTGACAGCATTAGACATATCTATGTATAACTTCAATAGAGGTATTCACTTACATTTGCAGTTTTGATATAGAGGACTACTCATCAGGAGTTAGAGGGGTGTTTGATTATAGGGAAGAGGGTGGAGTAAATCTCAAGAATTGGAAGTGGTCAGAATGGGGTAGTGTTGTTTGGTCCGAAGATGTCAACATACACCTACCCCCTAATGACCACTCCCTATCTTACTTACTCTCCATAACCCCATATATACAGTTATAAGAACGGTGGATATAAATATCTATAAACCAGGCTGCCTTAAATTTCCTGACACTATCCTAAAGCATAAGTTTTATATTGTCTTCACTGGGGGCCGATCCAGCACTGATGACAGGGGCACACCTATATATGTGAGTAGCATGTGTGATCAGGCACCCTCTGCTGGCCCTTAGCCCTGTAAGGGCAACATACTGCCTTCATGCCCTTGGTCGCTATGATGCATGAATGGAGCGCCGGTGAGTAACTCGCTGGTGCTCCAATCACGCATCATGCTGACCCTTTGGGCAGGTTTCTCAGTATAGTAGGGTCGGGATGCTATAGCCCTGGAGGGTTACTCGCAAAGGCTGTATTCATGCATCATATTGACAAAGGACACACTGCATTAAAGCAATATGCAGCCCTTAAGGGGTTAACCGTTTAAAGACTGGTCGATGCCACAAGCTTCATGTTATTTTTTTTCAGTTTTAAGCACTACTCTAAAGGACAATGACCACGGACCTTATTATATATCTTTACCAAATGTATTGAACCAGTCATTACATTCAATAGTTAACTTTTTTTACACACATTTACACTTCCTCAACTGTACCGTCCCTGTCCAATCCTGACTTCATTGGAGGATCGCATTGCTTTATGTGAAATGTTGTCAATAAAACTAGTTAAACAAATTTTGCCGTCCTGACAACCGTTCAGCAGTATATTCAGCTCACAGGGTGTGTATGATGCATTGATGAAACCCTCGTGAGTTGCTCACCTTGGATAGATTCATGCATTGTGACGATAAAGGGCTGCAATGCATTAGATGATAGTTTTCTTTTGTTAAAGGGTTAGGGGTGACACACCCAGACAGGGTGAGGATGTAGAGGGGTCAGTGTCCCCCACACTACAGGGAGCCGCCGCAGCTTCCAGCCCAGTCAACATTGCTTAAAGGGGCCCATATGTGTTTTTACTTGGGCAAGCTGATTTTCCCAGCCTGGGTCTTGGTCCTTTTTGTCCAGGACTACCAGTGGGAGCCCAGATGGGTCAGCCCAGATTCCCAGTGCCCAGCCCTAGCCCAGATTTAGCACACACTATAACAATGTACAATAAAATTAATGGTAATTTCTGGAGGGGAATCAGATGTCAGTATGTTTCGAAATATTTTCAATGTATTCATGAAAAAAAGGTTTTTGTGGGCTGACACATCTGGGTTCCCACTGGTAGCCCTGGACAAAACGAATCATAACCCATCTATCGGCGAGCCCAGCTGGCCCAAGTAAAACACATATGAGTCAGAATTCCTAAATATGCACTAATCTGGTACCAAATCTGAATCAAATAGTTGCAAGACTAGTATCGTAGGTCCTAGAATCCACTTGAGGGAAAGCTTAACTCCCAAGGAGTCAGTTTTTATTCACTCTCACTGTAGTTTAGCAGTGCGTACTATTTAACGAGGGCTACCAAAGTTTAATGCGTCAGGCAGGGACCTGATTTTTTGGTGTGCTGATTACAAAACCTGTGGTACTTAAGAGTGTGAAATATCTCGATGAATTATGGTGATGTAGCAGAAAAAAGACTGTGACAATGTAGCTGAGATCCAAGTCTTCAATTCTATCTAAGTAAATTTCTAAAAATTTCAAGATTTACATATATATTGCAAGATTTGTGAGCCCCAAAAGAATACCCATTTTAATTAAGACTTTTTCCCAGACATAAAATTAAGCATACGTCTTAATGGAGAAATATGAGAATAAAAGTGAGAATTCAAGAAAACAGCTCCCCTGGCTTAATGTTTCAAGCATATCCAAGCTTATGTTATAAAGGAACTTATCTCAAAAGCATAAGTGAAGTTTAGATAAAGTTTACCGAGCCGTTTCATAGCAATTCAGAAAAAAAAGTTGAAAACATTCTCGTATTATACCATGAAATTAGAGCCATGGGAGAGCCCTCGTTTTGTGTACTGGGATCAGTTCACGCTCTCCATTTTTACCCACGATGTGGTCTATAGTATAGATTCTACTGAATACCTTAAAAAGGGCAACCAACTACAGTCTACGTATAAGCGACTTTGGGGAGACCAAACCAAATATGATATAAGTAAGGCAACTCAAAAAATCAAAAAGCCGTAAAAGATATGATGAGGGCGGATTTGATTTTATTCTATTTGTTTACTGGGGGCTGAAATATAAAGAAAAATTAAGAGTTTATTGATCCGCAAAAGTTGTTATAATGCCAGTCACTCCTAGTTCACTGCCTCACCCACAGTATAATCTTTGTATTTAAAAAAAAAAGTGTCTACGGACGCGCCCACATCATTTTCTTAGAAATTTGAATTTTCAAATGTTTTTTGTGCCCCTTTTTCTGATCGATAGCCAGATTTGGAAGTTTGCAAAAAAGTTTCTCTCAAAAGAAGGGGAAAAAAAGTTGCCCGCTCCACTTAATTCAAGGTTAATATCCGCTGACAAAAAAAAATGGGGGAAAAAAGAAAGAATCTGGCTCGCTTGCACAATTAAAAAAAAAAAATCCGTAGACCAACTTTGTTTTTGGTCTGGCCTTACAGAAATTGCACCACATCACCCCTGCTACACAACCACGTCACCCTAACAATATGAAGGCTCTAATCTGTGTCGTACTTATTGCATTTCTGCTGCCAGGTAGGCCCACAAAGCTTAGGCCACTCAAAACTGGTTTCTCATCACTAAGCACAAAAAATATGTAGGATTCTTTTTACTAATTAAGGGGCTAAAAAAACATACAGCGAACTATAACCTTTCGAAACCAGAACAATTTTCACAGCTTATACTAGTTAAAAGTAAAAACTAGCTTATACTAGTTAAAAGTAAAAACTAGCTTATACTATTCAAAAGTCCTTTATCAGAATAGGTTTGTCGAAAATAAAGTAGGGTGGGTCTGCCCCGGCCTAGATCCAATTTGTGAAAAACCATGTCCCATACCATTACATCATCAATTCTTCTTTGGTACACATTGTCACTCTTCCAATAATTTTTATATAAAATGTATCTTGTGTACAGATGACTGCGGTATTGGTAACAAATTGTTGGCAAGCTCTTTATTCTGTGCTGCAAAATGTAGTAAAAATATATTTTCTAAGGTAAAGAGTATAAAACGATTTATTATTTTGACACCAGTTGTCAACAATGACCCCCTTATCCCCCCACAACTAGGGGATGATGATACAGTCCGGGGGTGGGTGGGTGAACCCCTCTGAGAGGAAATATAGACCAAGGGGCTACGTGTAGTGATTCTATTCCTGTTTAGTAAAATAATAAGAGGCAACAACAATGCCGACAATAGGGTGGCCGACTCAGGGTGAAATTGTGGATGACTTAGACTGAAAGAGTTGCATGTAATTTAGATATCAATTCAGAAATCGAAGTTAACCACAAAGAGTATAATGTGGATCAAACATTATGCTGCCCTGCAATTTTCAACTCCTTAACAGTTTAAGGACGGCATGTTGTTAAAAGATATAATTTGTCCTCACCATACACCAATGCAGCCGCAGTGAGTAACTCACCAGTGCTGCATTTGTGCATCATACCGACCCTTCACAAGAGTCTCAACCCGGTAGGGTCGGCATGATGCTTGAATGCAGTCCTGATGAGCTACTCTGTAGGGCTGCATTCATACATCAAGGTAATGATGCATTAAGGCGTTATGCCACCCTTGAATGGTTAGAGGGTACAGGTAAATAAAGGAGTGAGTTCATGTAAGCTGTGTCAGACAGACATCAGCTGGACCTTATCTGTCCGCCTGCTGACTGGCTGTGGTTGGCAGGCAAATACAGGATAGCTCTCCTGGGGGTTGGACAAACTTTCTGACCGCAATTTTAGCCTTAAGTCAATTTCTTTTAAAATCCATAATATTACAGTACTCGGAATATATCTATGGCTAAAGACAGTATCACTAGAGTTCGATTATGCCCCCGACTTATGTTGAATGATATTATCATGGTTCCTACCCCCAGCAACTCCCAACCAAAAATGTCTCAACCTAAGAGGAGTATTGCTGTCTAGTGGCATGATGCACCAATGCAGTGCTGGGGAGTTACTCGCCAGGGCTGCATTCATGCATCGTGAAACCCTACGGGGTTGAGCCACACCTGAAGGGTCGGCATGATGCACCAATGCAGCACCGGCGAGTTGCTCATCAAGACTGTCATATTTTAGCTACATCAGTCCTTAGAGGGTTAATGAGTTCTTTAAAAACGTTTCCGACCTAATGTTTGTAGTGTAGAGAGGACTGCGTGCAGCCTCAAGTCAATCGGGTAAATATTGGACATGGGCCTTATCTCAACATGTGTACTAAGGTGAGGTTTGAGGCAATGTATGAACATATATTTCATATCTATAGGGGGCACAAGGCCATTCATGAAAGGTTTTATCTAAAGTATGAAAAGGTACAACATCGTATTTGCACAATTTATGTCGAAAAATAATGCTTTTATTATGACCTGAGAAGATATTAGATAAACAAACCGAAAGTTGAAGTAATGTCATAGCTTAGCATATTTGTAATAGTAGTCATGTATGGCTGATTTTGTAGATAATCAATTCCTAAACAGCTCCAAGTATATCTGAATAAAACACTATAGTTTCCATCCACCTTGCCCTTTCTATTCATGATGTTTGCATGCAGAGCCAACAAGTTATTTTGCAGCAGCACTGCATTTGTGCGTAATGCATTTTTCATGTATTATGATGAAACATCAAGCACTAAACCCTCAAAGTGTCTGGACAACCTGATATGGACTCAACAACAGAAACTTTTGCGTGGGTCTACATTACTCACATACTTGTGAGGCAACATATATGTAGTTATTGTGTAGAAGTGGTGGGAAGAGGTACGACAGATACTGGTACGGTGTTAAAACAACCCAAACCTTTGTGGTTGCACATTGATTACGGTAATGATGATATCATCTGGCTTGCCTTGGTTATTTTCAAGGCAGGTAGTCCTGTGGCCATGGCCATATATCTTCTATCGAGTGGCGAGAGAGATAATCTGTAATGTAACCAGGGCCATCTCTAAGTTACGTTACAGACAGCCTTGGATACCTTACAAACAGCCTTAGTTACCTTACAGACAGCCTTGGATACCTTACAAACAGCCTTAGTTACCTTTCAGACAGCCTTAGTTACCTTACAGACAGCCTTGGTTGTCATTCAGACAGCCTTAGTTACCTTACAGACAGCCTTGGTTACCATACAGACAGCCTTGGTTACCTTACAGACAGCCTTGGTTACCTTATAGACAGCCTTAGTTACCATACAGACAGCCTTGGTTACCATACAGACAGCCTTGGTTACCTTACAGACAGCCTTGGATACCTTACAAACAGCCTTAGTTACCATACAGACAGCCTTGGTTACCTTACAGACAGCCTTGGTTGTCATTCAGGCAGCCTTAGTTACCTTACAGACAGCCTTGGTTACCATACAGACAGCCTTGGTTACCTTACAGACAGCCTTGGTTACCTTACAGACAGCCTTAGTTACCATACAGACAGCCTTGGTTACCATACAGACAGCCTTGGTTACCTTACAGACAGCCTTAGTTACCTTACAGACAGCCTTAGTTACCTTAGAGACAGCCTTGGTTACCTTACAGACAGCCCTGGTTACCTTACAGACAGCCTTAGTTTCCATACAGACAGCCTTGGTTACCTTACAGACAGCCTTAGTTACCTTACAGACAGCCTTAGTTACCATACAGACAGCCTTAGTTACCTTACAGACAGCCTTGGTTACCTTACAGACAGCCTTGGTTACAATACAGACAGCCTTGGTTACGTTACAGACCACATAGATGCCCTTGGTTACCACACATCGTGTGGCTTGAGTCATTTGTAACAATTGTGGTTTGTAAGCACAGTTCAGACTCGTTCAAGCTTTTGGTTGAATTTAATTCCACGGCATCCACTATCTTTTATCACAGAATCAGTGTTTGAGTTGATTTACAAGGCCAAGAAAAACTGTTGTTTCAGACCACATGACAATACCCAGTAAGACAGGGCCCACTTATTGTTTTCTATACAGTAGAATCTTGAAATGGAAAATGGCTTATTGTTATATTCAACATATACTCCATAGTTAGAAGTTAGGCTTCTTAAGTCCTCCATGAAAGCCAATATATATATCTAAAACACATGTTTTATGCATCTTGGCCTAGACAAGATAACGTATATAAAGGGCCCCTCAGACCACTCAGACCACACCAAACACAACCCACCACCAAGCTGATATGTGAGTAGAACATTGTTTTGTCTATATTTATTGTTTCAAAAGTGAAAATCATTGAGGTTGTACCTTTAGCAACTAATTATTGACAACAAAATATAATTCGAAATTTAAATTTTAATATCAAAATTAAGAATGTCTCTTTTGGTCCTGTACTTTAGATTTAAACATCATGGGGGGTAAAGCATAGTTAGCTATGTGTCTTCTCTATATATTCATCCAACCATGATCTCCTTCCTCTCTAATTTCAGATCTAGATCTACACAAATCATAAACATAAACACATTGTCACCAGCTGCTGCCTCTGTCCACCAACATGAGGACCCTAGTTATGGTAGCTCTGTTAGGCCTCCTCCTACCAGGTATGTTAACACAAAAAACATTTTCTTCCTTCAACAGTCTTTGCGAAAACTTTTTCATTGCACAGGACATTTGGTCCTGCAGATTTTCAATGTTGCAGGACCGGCTACATTTTTGAAGGACCGGCCAGCAAAATATTATATGATGTATGCATTTTTAACTATAAAATAGTATTGTGCATTATTTGTAATGATTTATGGCCAAATCAGGATAAATACATTGTTTTACACAGTATATTGACAAACATATTTCAGGTTTAGAAACCCGACTTATTTATTTTAGTTCCGAAAAGCCCAACATGTGACTGGACATTCGGTCTTGCTACACTTGTCGATCTGCTGGACCGGTGGCATTTTAGCAGGACATTGTCATTGTCCTGCATGTTTTCGCAAAGACTGCTTCAAAAGCCATTTTATTGATATAATACAAATGTGGTTTTTTTCTATACCGCTTATGGCTGTGTCTCACGACCTTGGGACAATGTTTTTGTCTCTGATCGGGTGCCGTCTCTGACCGGGTGCCGTCTCTGACCGGCTGCCGTCTCTGACCAGGTGTCAGAAAAAGGTGTTTTAAAAAGAAATACTCATATATATAATGATTTGGGAAAACGTTATGGCGGTTGTTACATAATCATAGTTATAATTATAATTAGCCTCCTGCTGCTAGTATTTTGACCTTTCAAGCCAAGCCGGTCAGAGACGGCACCCGGTCAGAGACGGCACCTGGTCAGAGACAGCACCCGGTCAGAGACAAAAACATTGTCCCAAGGTCGTGAGACACAGCCTTATATAGGCATCCCTGGGTCTGCCCCTGCCCAGTTTTCTAATTACTGATAGTTTTATCACAAAGCTGAATCAGGAAGTGGAACAAGGGGTGTGGATTTTTTGGTCCTCCCCGCCCCCCCTCAAGAAGGGTCTGAATCTGTTTGGTTCCCCCTCAAAGGGTCTGTTGGAACTATATCTTATATTTCTGGACTATTTAAGACGTATTAAGACGTATATGTTTATATTTAGGTCTAAAATGTGTCTTTTAATGCCATCCCTCCTCAGGCGTCAGTGTCATAACTGTAAAATAGTAGGCTTATACCGTTCAAAACAGTGTCTTTTGTGTACGTATGCGTTAGAATCTACTGTAGGTAGGGTAGATTCACCACTTTCGGACACTTGTGACAATGCAAACGTGACCGATTTACGCTGGGCGACAGTTGTCTTGGTATTCCACGCACAGCTATTTTTTGAATACATATGGGAAGAGGAGTGTCGGAACATCATATCAAACTATCAAATAATCTATTTTCATGTACCAGTATCATAATATGCAATATTCCTCTTCAAAGTTGGGAATTGAATTATATTTATAATTTATTCAGGGTTTGAAAATTACTTAAGATATTTACATATAAACTGTACGTTTAACAATATGAAACCTGTCCGATGTAGAAAATCTATAAATACTTCCTTTATACGGAAAACTGATATTTTTTCACTCATGGAATTTAAGGATATAAAATAAATAATAGGGGGTTGATACGTTTTACTTGCAGAGTGATTCCTTTGCATTCCCCCCATATTTATATAGGCCAGAACAAACACAGTGATGTCCGTCTCATGGTGAAATTAAATCATCCAGGTTTGGTTACATTGCCTGGGAGTAGATATCACAACAATATTCAGCATTAAAGTAAACCTACATTATCAATACAATACGATATTCATCCTATAAGTGTTAGGCATGAGCTCCTCACGATGAAACAGGCCTACTTCAGTGCATGATCATAGACAGTTGAAACTGATTTGCATAGATGCCATTTAATATATTGGTAAGAAAAACAGTTCACTTCTACTATGTTGCTCACACATCTATAGGACCTATCATATACAAGTAATGATTTTTGATGCTAAAAGTGTCTGACTTAAGGTGTGTGTCCGTTTTTGGGTGAATCTAACCTATACCGTTTATTGTAGGTGCACAGTGTGATGTAGGTGTAAGGTTTAGTATAAGTAAAATATGTAGAACAGTGACAATGTCCTCCTAAAATGCCACTGGCTCACTAAATTCACAAGTGTAGCCGGACCAAACGTCCAGTCGCATGTTGGGCTTTGCTGAACTAGAAAAATTCAGTTGGGTTTCTAAAGTGAATATATGTGTGTCAATAATGTAAAACTATATCTATCTATTCTGATTTGGCCATAAATGATTACAAATAAAATGTATTTTTAATGGACAACTCATTTATATACTAAAAATGCAGAAATCATCAGATATGTTGCTATCCAGTCCTCCAAAAATGTAGATGGCCCTGCAACATTGAAAATTTGCAAGACCGAATGTCCTGTGGGATGACAAAGGTTTCGCAAATAATGAACCGTGTACCAGTAGTCCCTCAATTCATCTCTAATTCTGTCCTTGTATCCAGGAGAGCTGGCAGCCCTACAGTGCTATACGTGTGAGGCAACACATACCAACTGTAGCGACCCGTTTGTACCCAGCAGTATGACTCCTAAGACATGCAGCCCTGGGGAGAAGTACTGTGTTGTAAGTAAGACCATTTGAAATAAAATGGTTTCTTATCACCATGCGCATCAAAGAAATCCGCCTTTTTTTCTTTCTTGCTAATAAAAACAATGCTAGAAATTGGGCAAACTTTGGCATATTTGGTATCGAATTGAAGCTAATATTGCCTGCAATGCTGTGGGATAGAAATAAATGACATTTCCCTACTTATAAAGAACAATGAATTCCTTACTACTAATTGGTGAATTTTGGTGAAGAAAAACGTATAGCATCCTATACATTTGTATTCGTATCGATCCTATAATTATTATATATATTGACATGACATTCTGAGTAATACATTATCGGTGTTTAAGCATCATTTGGACGAAGGGGCATAGTACAATAAAGCACTAAACTTCGCATAAATCATCATGCTCAATTAAATACTGATGACAACCTTTCTATTGCAGAAAGCAAAAGCGACAGCTGGAGATATAAACCGGGTGCAGCGTCAGTGTTCTGCTGAATGTGCAGAAGTGGACACAGACATAAGCGGTATCCGTACTGTCGGCAAATGCTGCAAGACGGACGGCTGTAACGCCGCCATCACGACGTCATTCAGTGTCATCCTCACCATGACGTCACTCCTTATTGCGTACTTAGCCAAGGGGAAATTCTGAACTTCAATAATCCCAGCCAAGATAGGGCCATGTAGTACAAGCATTGGAGATATCCAAGCCAACCTTATTGGATTGGCTGTTGTGAAGAAGCTTTCTGTGTGGCATCTGGTAGTTGGCATCCTAAACTATTATAAATCAACCCCACATGAAAATTGCTCTGATTATCAAACAAACTGACGGAAAACAGTTACAATATGATGGGAAACGTTAACAAAACGTAGTAAAACTATTTAAGATAATAAACGTTTTATATAGACAATAGAGAAGTCCTTAAAGTGGGCATAACCGATTTTTCTTCAAATTCTAAATGATACATTAATGTTTTCCAAATACTGTAAAAGAATAATTCTTAGAGAATAGAGATAAATTAAATGTCACCAATGGGTGTTAATATGTCACAAAGGGACCCAATGTCACCAAACCATAGGATTTTCTAGTGTATTTTCAATGGGAGGGAGAAAAGAGTACACTTTTATTCCAAAATGACCATATATTGGGCAATAATATTGAACTGGAGCAAAATCGGAGGGAATTAGGGGGAATGGAACAGATAGAAGTCAAATATATTATTTGTGAACATTCTGTCTCATTTTTAGGAAAATCTATTTTTTTGTCTCACACATCGGATGTCATAACTTTAACCACATGTTGACTGTATGTAAACCTATAACGTACGATGGTCGTAAGTCATCGTAAAGCTTGGGACCAGGGGTGTATTGCAGAATAAAAATTGATGTTATTTTTCTTAGCAACACTGCATGAACAACATCGTTTGGAGGCTGTTTTACACTGTATTGCCAAATGTATCATGAAATAATTATCATTAAAATGATGTCCTCTGAAAATACCATTTTTGAACTACATCAAACATATATTTCTATTGACTTGATGCTTTGATGAATGGAAATTTATATGAAAAAATCATAAAATAGCTATCACTGGGGTTTGTTCTTTCAATCAGATCTACATTTTTAACAAAAAATTTCACAGTAGGATGACTTTTGGAGGCCCCCTACACTGACCTTTAGAAATACCCAATTTCTTTCACTAAAACGAATATAACTAAAACGATTTTCATATGCTAGTTATGTTAGTGCACGTCTTATTCTAACAAATTCGTTTCCTATTCTGCAAAATACTTGAGAACCACGATTATTGGGTTCACCAACCACAATAGCGGGTAGTTATCATTTTAAGATATGAGGGGACAATGGATATAGATCTTTTATGAAATTGTAACTACGTCACCATTTGAAACTATATATGACATGCATAATTGTTCACATATATGTAAAACCACTTTTTAACCCACATGTATTTGAGGAGAAGAGGCATGCTCTATCAAACGAATAAACAATAAGGGAAACAAAACAAAACTGTGCTTAAGGATAGGCTTTCCCCTCCTCTTGTCAAGCAGAATTTTAACCCACACCTCAAATGGTCTATAATTTTATAATTTTACAGCATTGCATAATATATATATATATATCATTATGACTACATATTATGCCCCTTTTAAATTCCTAGGATTAGAAGATCCGTTACTAGGGATAAAATGTGAAAGGAATAAAAACTTCTTTTTTATGTTATTTTCCTTTGAACAGCCCTATGGGATTTAATATCCTCAGAATTAAATGTTCTGATGATTTGGCTGTTATCTACACATGATTTACCAGAGAACTGTTCCTATTATGTAACTATACAAGGTTATCAATTACCACCGGTGATACTATCTACTATGTAATCATCAGGTATCATTCAAGTTATAAATGTTTAACTTCTAATAATTCCTCCAATTAAAACATATTTCTTTAATCCACTCTCCTCTTGTCTGTTCAGGGGTGGGTGTCCATGAATTTGTTGTATGAAATCCGGTGTACTGAATTCTAAGAAGAAGTCAGCAAATGGATAATATTTTGGCTACAAGAAATGACATGAATTTCCAAACTTAAACTTTGTCAAACCCACCCTCTGGATGAAACCAGCACATGGACAGGTGGGTTTTATATTTACTTATGCTTATTTACTTAGCCCTTTAAGGCCGGATGTCTCTAAAAGATGACATTTGTTGGCATGATGCACCAATGCAGCCACAGCGAGTAACTTGCCAGGGCTGTACTGGTGCATCATGCCGACCCTTCAAGTGTGTCTCAACCCCGAAGGGTCGGCATGATGCTGGATGCAGCACAGAGTTACTCACCAGGGCTGCATCCAGGCATCATGACGACCAAGGGCAGGATGTATTAAAGCGTCATACCATCCTTAAATGGTTAACCTAAAGAGACTGACAACAACATAGAACATACCGCATGAATCACGTACAGGCCAAACAACAATATTTTGTGCTTCAGGTCCATCAACCTTCCCAGCAAAACAGCAGGGTACTCCTTTAAAACGGATTCCTGACTTGTGAGAATAGGATTTTCGTCAATAGTGCGAGGTTTGCAATTGACGAGGGTACCTGTGAACGTCAATATTCATATTTCTTAATTCTGTAGGGGCTAGGGTTATACAGGGTTTATATGGCGGGTTCTGTTGGATGCTGTGTTGCGAACTTCAGCCCGACGGCAGGTGGCAGCACCTGCCCCGGGCTTGGGGTATGGACAGAGGTCGCTATAGGCTTCTGGTCTGCGTGTGCGCGCGCAGGCTGGATGCCTATATATAGCCGGCATCCGATAGGACTCGTCGGTCACTCTGGATCCACGCTTGGACAGAGGCCCTGCGTTCGTATCGGCTACGAGCCGATACGATCGCTCCGAACTCTATAGGGAGTTTGCACTGATATAGCTTTGCCTGTCTAGGTTACTGAATAAACCTTTGATTTGCAACCTGTACACTTGATCCGAACTGTGTCGACTTCGGTTCTTTACTTAATAATATATCAGTATTATAAAGGACAAAGTATCGTTTATTACAATTCTATAGATCTCAACATAAATTCCCCTCCTACCTGTGGTCGTCAAACAAGTTTAGTTTCCTGATAATTATAACATAATTTGTTTTATAATTTGTGACTTGTTTTGAGTGTGCTTCCAGACCTCGACTGACTGCATTAGAAACATATCCCTATCTTAAGTTTAAGAACAAGTCTGATAATTTTTGTTGTTGAATTCACTTACAGTTGCAGTTTCAAATATGCGAGTGCATGGTTGTCATTTAACAAGAGGGTGGTGGATTGATGAAGTTTGGGAAGCTCAAGGAAAAGGGCAAAATTAAAAAGAAAAAATTGGTTGAGATCGCAAAATACTACGCCTGTAAAACACCAACGCCCCCTCCCCCCGTCATCCATATCCCTGCACTATCTATATATATATGACTAGGTATCATGAGATAGATGCATTTCCCGTTCCTGTCCGACTTGTCAAAAATATTCTCAAAGCAAACTCATAATTCTCATGATTATACTACCACTCATGCAGTATTGTACTGCACTTTTAGTTTTTTCAATTTCATAATTTTTCAGTATTTTTCATCTCACCAAAGTGGTTCCTGTCAGGCCTGAAATACATATAACAGACTGTATTTCCCTTTTCACATATCTTTTTCTACTATAAATATAATAGATTGTGAGGTTATATTCTCCTTCCCATACACCTCATTTCTGTATAATATTGTTAAACCATTTTTGCATATTCAGCATTTTTTCTTTGCCTATCCCGTTCCTGTCCATTCCATCAAATTGATTGATTTTTAAAATGTTAACACATTTAATCATTTCTACTATATAGAGCATATTACTTAAAAAGATTCCTTCTCTTACACTAAATACGTACCCTCCTATCTATTTCTATACTCTCATATGGTGCC
Organism: Harmothoe impar; assembly: GCA_947462335.1. Lineage (NCBI taxonomy): Eukaryota > Metazoa > Annelida > Polychaeta > Phyllodocida > Polynoidae > Harmothoe > Harmothoe impar. Next base: position 10,565,714 of record OX381715.1, on the reverse strand, counting down.
AAACTGCCCTCTTTTTCCCGTTCCTGTCCGTTCCTGTCCATTCCTGTCTGGCCATATCCTCTTCCTGTCCAGCCCTTTGACCAGGAATAAATGATAAACCATGTAAGAACATGATTATTTTTCTTTGACAATCCGTTAGATATGACTCTTGGCAATACATGTGGGTGCTTATGATTTGTTTCCCATGAACACAGTACATGAAACACCTACAGAAATCAAATATCCCGTTCCTGTCCAGCCATATCCCGTTCCTGTCCAGCCCTTTGACCAGGAATAAATGATAAACCATGTAAGAACATGATTATTTTTCTTTGAAAATCCGTTAGATATGACTCTTGGCAATACATGTGGGTGCTTATGATTTGTTTCCCATGAACACAGTACATGAAACACCTACAGAAATCAAATATCCCGTTCCTGTCCAGCCATATCCCGTTCCTGTCCAGCCCTTTGACCAGGAATAAATGATAAACCATATAAGAACATGATAATTTTTCTTTGAAAATCGGTTATATATGACTCTTGGCAATACATGTGGGTGCTTATGATTTGTTTTACCATGAACACAGTACATGGAACACCTACAGAAATCAAATATCCCGTTCCTGTCCAGCCATATCCAGTTCCTGTCCAGCCTTTTGACCAGGAATAAATGATAAACCATGTAAGAACATGATTATTTTGCTTTGAAAGTCCATTAGATATGACTCTTGGCAATACATGTGGGTGCTTATGATTTGTTTCCCATGAACACAGTACATGAAACACCTACAGAAATCAAATATCCCGTTCCTGTCCAGCCATATCCAGTTCCTGTCCAGCCCTGTGACCAGGAATAAATGATTAACCGTGTAAGAACATGATTATTTTGCTTTGAAAATCGGTTAGATATGACTCTGGGCAATACATGTGGGTGCTTATGATTTGTTTTACCATGAACACAGTACAAGAAATACCTACAGAAATCAAATATCCCGTTCTTGTCCAGCCATATCCCGTTCCTGTCCAGCCCTTTGACCAGGAATAAATGATAAACCATGTAAGAACATGATTATTTTTCTTTGAAAATCCTTTAGATATGACTCTTGGCAATACATGTGGGTGCTTATTGCATGTTTCTAAGTAAAAGTATGCCCAGTAAAAAAAATTAGATTAGGCACTGATGAAATGTGTAAAAAAGTCACATTCTGACCAGAGAAGGGAGATAAACTGATGTTTTCAACCTTTAGTTATAATATAATAACAATATAATATGCTGGCCAATTATCATTGTGGTGTATAAAAAATACATAATTGTCTAAGGGCAATTGTTTCTGGTCGGACAGGAACGGGAAATGGGCATTTTTATTAAATAAAATGGGAGAAAAATCATTAAATAAGAAAAAAGAAAAATATAGTGCAATGCATCATTAGGACTAATATAACCCAGTGGGCACAGAACATTGAATTAACATTGATAAATGGTTGTCAATGTTGATTCAATGTTGGATCAACGTGGATTCAACGTTGGACAGAATTTTGTGCCAACTGGGAAGCATGGTAAATATCTAGTTGATTTGAGCATATTAATGTAGGCCGGACAGGAACGGGAAATGCACTGATCTCATGATACATAGTCATATATAAGAAGACTAATCTAACCAGGCCAGCTGACATTTTAGGATCATTCCCCTTCCCTTCCTACCTCTCTGCAGTCCCTTGTATCGCACGAGTTCCATCAGGAGTCTCCCAGTTTACTAGGTTTTCTTTGGTGTGGTATAGCCTATAGAGGGTAGTGTGTGCTTGTCTCCTGCTATGACAGGGGCATTAAAACGAGCCATCATAATTCAAGAAACTGAGGTTTTACGTTGTCTTTGCTAAGGGCGCATCGTCAATGCAGGACACAGACGCGCCCTTATGGGTGGTGCAAGGACCATGCCTTCTGTTTGCTGTGAACCCTCTAGGGACTGTATGATGCATAAATGTGCATGCATCATGATGCACCAATGCAGTGCAGTGTGTAATTTGCTCCTGCTGCATCGATGCATCATGATGATAATTTGGTAGTGTATCCACCCTGTAGAAGCAAAATGATGCATCAATGCAGAACTGGTGAGTTACCACCCAGGGAGAGAGTCACACAGTGTGATGACAAAAGGGGCACAGTGCATTCAAGTACTATGGTTCCTTAACCATTTAAGCCCGGCATTGTGCTTTAATGCATTACCCCCTTGGTTGTCATAATGCATGAATGCAGCTTTGATGAGTAACTAGCATCATGATGCCGACTCTATGGGTTTGAGACATTCCCTAAGGGTCGGCACAGTGCACCAATGCAGCACCGGCGAATTACTTGCTAAGGCTGCATTGGTGCATTATGATGACAGATGCCATCTTTTAGCAACATGCTGTCCTTAAAGGGTTAAGTGTTTTTATGCTTGACATGTGAGAGGGTTGGGCAGGCTGAGGGTACAAAACGATCTACTCTGACTCATCCCCACCACATACCGCCGCGCCACCAACCCTGCAGGTGAGTGAGACACTACCTGCGCTAATACTGGACTTCTATCAGATATTGCTTACAATTACCATAGCAACAACACCAGATTTCAGATTGTATGTATTACTCATTAGATATTATCCAACTGTAAAACAAACCTTTGGTCTTCAGTTTAACTTTATCAGGGAATTCCTACCCAATATCCTTTCATTTAGACTTTTAGGTTATATATCTAGTTCATATTTAGCTCATGAAAAACAAAATTAATGTTAGGCAAAGTTCAACACTTTCCCTCAGGGGCTACTATATAGAATAGAATGGTTGTCATGTCCACCAGTAAATTTACCTAATTAAAGGATTAGCGAGTGTGTCATTTCCAGACATTGGTGTCCACAAGTCAGACTTTACCACCTTGCTCAGATGCCCAATATCAGCTATGAATTTCACCTATTAGGATACATAGTGTAGTCGTGATGCACCAATGCAGCTCAGGCAAGTAACTCACTGGTGCTGCATTGCCGACCCTTTTCGAGTAGATAAATCGTGTAGGGTCAGCATGATGCTTGAATGGTTGTTACCACCCCGTGAACACAACATCCAGTCCAACGTTGAAATCAAGATTTAATCAATATGGACAACCATTTATCAACGTTGATTCAATGTTCTGTGCGCACTGGACAGGTTACTATGGAGACTTTCTTATGATGGCCCATATATAATGCACCTAAATTAGAATACCCTCAAAAGGGCAAGTAAATCCCATGGCGTAGATTTTCTTTCTGTTCCATAAAAGCATAAGGCTAATATCCATAAGAACAATTGTTTGGCGATCTATGTGTTAGATAGACTACACCTGTAGCTTGGTATGCCTCATAACCACTGCCCCACAAGGTCAAGACGAGGTGTTATACACCGAGTCGATGACCAGTGGGCAGTGGTTATGAGGCATACCAAGGTACAGGTGTCGTCTATCTGACTTAACCCTCGGGTATGCAATATAACCAAGGTGCGAATCCTTTGTGTTAGCCCTCCACCGTGGGTTAAAATCAAACAGATTGTATTAAGTACCTTTCATATTACATCATATAACGCAATATCATATCACCACATATTTATCCGGTCTGAGATGTTACTAACTTTCTCAGATGGCATAATGGATCATTCTAGATGCTTCCAGAAGGATCCACCTTGTCGACAAGGTGCCCCTAGAGCAAACAGTAGTCGTGGCGGCCAGGACTACGCCCTAACCGGTTTGGTGGCATGAACATGACGCTGCAGTTCTATAGACCAATGCAGCAAGAACGGGTGACTTTTTGATAACATTTCTGACAAGCATTTCTGACAAATACATGAATATAACCTCAAAATTCGTCATTTTCAAAAATGGTATTTAAAAGACAAGTGTCCTGTGAATCTCCTGATACTTATAAGATGCTTGCAAACATAGCTATTGCAGACAGTATTATGAGTGTTCTGCTAAAACCAACGTAAACCCAGTTTTATTGTGAAAACTCACCCTTGCTGCATTGGTCTATAGCTATGGGTTATACCTTTAGGGGCCGCATAGAGCCTCAGTCTGCTACACCCTTGGTCGTTGTGATGCATGAATGCAGCCAGGGGCGGACCCAAGAATTTGAAAAGGGGGGGTCCACCAAACACCAAAGTACCAAAAAGTGACGCGCTGCAACTCACGGCGGATCAAATTATAATTTAAAAAATCTAAATTTTTTCCCAAAGGGGGGGGGGGGGGGTCTGGACCCCCAGGACTCCCCCCCCCCCGCCTGGATCCGCCCCTGGCAGCCCTGGCCAGTTACCCACCAGAGCTGCATTCATGCATCATGCCGAACCTTCGGGACCCTGCAGGGTCAATATGATGCTTAAATACGTTACTGCTGAGTTACTCGCCACGGCTGCATTCATGCATCATCACAATAACTGGGCATACTGCATTAAATCACTACGCAGCCCATAAAGGGTGAGTAATTCGATCTGTGTACCTACGCCCCCTATTTACATTAGGGTAGGGCCGGACTACTTTCCAGAGTTTGCACTCAGGGTGGTTTAAGGTCGACATTGGGTATCTTTTATTTTATTCTATTTTTAAACTGGTACCTGCATGGTACAGGCTGCACACTGAAAAAGTAAACCTGTCTCCAGACTCTTCTAAGTAACTGTCATGAAATAAACAAGTTAAAACTTGTCTAAGTGACAAGGAAGCGGGTCTTCTAGGTGGAGATAGAAGACCCACTTGACATTTGCCAGCTCCAGATTCTATTTGTGGGATGGTAACCTGATAGGTGAGACAACTTTTGACTTGTTTATTTCATGACAGTCACTGAGACGAGTCTGGAGAAAAGTTTCTTTTTCAGTGCACCTTATAGGTAAAGAAACCCTGGTTTCTGTCGTTCACCAAGTTGAGTGAAAGCCTGGGGTGTCCTAACAAATTGTCTTTAAAAATGGGAATGTACAGGAGAAAATCTGGGAATAACAAAAGTGCTCGATATAAATACAAGTGCTCATTGTAGCCACGTCTTATGACAAGGCACCATAAAATATGCCCATTTTCCGCCATTTTGTATTATTTTTTCACAGAAATCTGCAAAATAGAAACTAAATTCCTCAAAAATCCACTTTGGAAATGTGCGCAGTGATGAGAAACAGGTTGAGAAAGAAGGGAGTCGTTGTGAAGGCCACCTGGACTGCCTTTTGACACGGTTTCTTTCCTCTGTGTTAGGCCAAATAAAGAGGGTTTGTTTCAGGTCACTGACCCTATCAAAACAGGGCCGACCCTCGTTTTTTTATGCAATTTTGACGATTTTTCTTTTGTATTTTTACCCTTTTTTGGTCAATTTTAGGATCTTCAGAAAGGCTGGCTAGTACTTTCATGTTTAAAATAATAATAATAAATAAATAAAATACTCCGACCTACCGACCCTACATTTTCTTACCATGTCACCTGAAACAAACCTTTTTTTTATCATAGCTTGTGAGTCAGATGATGCTGACACCAGTTCTCTCCTTACAGAAACTACACCCCAGCTACACCCCTGCTACAGACACACACCACCCTGACAACATGAAGACCCTCATCTGTGTCGTACTTGTGGTAGTCCTGCTCCCAGGTAGGTCCAAAGCTGAATCTGACTTCAAAATCCATCTGAAAACCAGCCTTATACACACTCAAAAAATAAACTTGTCTCCAGACATAAAATAAACGAGTCAAAAACTTGGCTGAGTGACAAGAAAGCAGGTCTTCTAGCTGGGGATAGCAGACCTGCTTGCCATGTGCCAGCCCAAAACCCAAATTTTGCCAGCTCCAGATTCTATTTATGGGATGGTAACCAGATAGGTTCGACAACTTTTGACTCGCTTATTTTATGATAGTCACTTTGACCAGTCTGGAGATGAGTTTATTTTTTAAATGCACCCCCTGCATAAGGCTGGGCTTCCCATGGACAGTCACGATTTGACCAATTTCTAAATATTAGCTAAAGATTTCAAAGGACTGTTCAGATTTATTATTTTAGGAAATTGGGGACAAACAAATCTTATGCATGGTCAGTAATAACTAAGAATGAGAGTCCTATTGGCCCAGCCATGGGTTTTTACAGTGTATTTTCAATAAGAACAATAACCAAGTGCACGAATTTATTCCACCCATTGACCATACTTCATTAATGAGAGAAAATTTGAGGAAAATGATAGATAATCAGTTTACATGTCCGACATGAGTAGGAAGGGAAGCATGGTTTTGGCTAACAACCTGGATGAATTTCAAGATCTAATTTTGAGTCCGAAACATCGAATATACTCACTTTGATAAGCCTAATAACCCTGTAAGTGCCGCGCAGGGATTTAAAGTGACATGCCCTTTGTATTCATGATGCATAAATGCAGCACTGCCGAGTTACTCACAGGGCTGGATTCATGAATGCACCACAATCATTCTTTGCGAAAACTTTTTCATTACACAGGACATTTGGTCCTGCAGATTTTCAATTTTGCAGGACCGGCTACATTTTTGAAGAACCGGCCAGCAAAATATTATATGATGTATGCATTTTTAACTATATAATAGTATTGTGCATTATATTTGTTATGATTCATGGCCAAATCAGAATAAAAACATTGTTTTACACAGTTTATTGACAAACATATTTCAGGTTTAGAAACCTGACTAATTTATTTAAGTTTAGAAAAGCCCAACATGTGACTGGACATTCGGTCCTGCTACACTTGTCGATCTGCTGGACCGGTGGCATTTTAGCAGGACATTGCCACCATCCTGCATGTTTTCGCAAAGACTGCACAATGACTGAGGATACACTATGCATCCCTTAAGGCTAACACCCATAAGGCGATCTATGACACCAAACCCCTTGCGAATTGGAACTATTGCGAATTGGGAGCCTTGCTTGTCCTCCAATTCGCAAGGGTTCTTATATACCTATGGAAATTCCAAGTCCCACTGATACAGGCAATATGTGACAACATCTCTGCGATTTTGACTGAAGCAACTCTATTTGTAAGGAGTAATTGTTGTATTTGAGGGGAGTTACTCCACAATAATTATGCTTAGCCCTGATTTAATGCAGCAGGGACATACATAAATATATCATTTAGACTGATACATTATGCAAGGTTAATTGTGGGCAGATCATATTTAATATTCTTGAAAAAGGTTTCGAAAACGATGTCTGTGCATCATTGAAAATTGGGAGTGACCCCCCTTACATCTCAGATCTTCTATCTACAGTGTGTGTATAATGAATTCGCAGAGATATTCTGTTTAAGCATGGGAAAATATCAAATTATTTAGATCTTAGTTTGGGCTCAATTCGCAACCGATTCCTTGTAGTTATATCCACCCCTTGTAGTTACATCTGTTGCGAATTGGGAGCAGGCTCCCAATTCGCAACAGATCTCCAATTCGCAGAGAGATTCCAGCATAAATCGCCCTGTGGGATTTGACCGTTACAGGGTTAACCCCAATTCATGCTCTAACATGTATAGTTGATTACCATAAGCTCCACCTGGCTCTTCCTGAGAGAACACGCTTATTCTTACGCTTTCAGGAGCGTTCACCGTTCACTGCTGGATAAATATAGTTAATATTTGATTGCAGATGAGTTGGTCTCTACGTAGGCTATATGGATAAAACTCCTACTTTGTGTAACTCTAGTTATACCGAGTTGTTGTTCATCAGTTAAACTCCATCAACTACACTTTAAACCTTTCCCTGAGAGTTTGTTATAATCGACATCTTACATTTCTGATTTCCCCCCATCCAGGAGGGCTGGATGCTCTGAAATGCTACAATTGTGACAGTACAACAAACTCCAATTGTGGAGACAATTTTAAGCACAGCAGCTTTACCCCAGAGGTCTGCAACGTCGGCAACAGCTATTGCCAGGTAAGCACAGGGCTGAGTTAAGTTGAGCTTTGAGTTTTAGATATTTTTATTTGGTCAAAGATTCACTACAAAATAACGCCTTTCAACAATACCGAACACAACCAATACTGCATACATTTAGGAAACGTATACATACAGTTCTAACAAAATACTATTCCGCATTTGCAAGATGACCTGTGTAGAGCGCCATGCTTATTGGTAGCAGTGTATATCCTCTAAACCTCCAGCAACCAGCTCAGCCAAATATCATGTCCAAAATTAGGGTACAAACAGGGTGTGAGTATTGTGAGTGGGTTGTACCTGGGCATTCCTTAAAAGCACTCAAACAGCTTGAAATACATCCTGTTGGGTGTTATCTTTTGATTTTTACGCATAAACATTGATAAAGTTCTTATATTTGCATCAATTATTAACTAATTTTGTGGTCCAGGACCCCAAAAAGGGGTCGTATGCCCCTCAAAGCAACCCCTCACTTTGGCACCCTTTATGATATCAAAATATATGTTATTTATGACAACTGGCCAAAATTTGGGCCCTTGGTCATTGATGTCTTGAAATTTACCATAACAGCCCTGACTATTATGTCACCTGCCCCTCATGGAGTAGTAGTTAGCATGTTGGATTCATGATGCAGAGGACCTAAGGTCTAATCCCTGTCAAGTCATATCTTGGTTACCATTAGGAAAAGAATATTAGGAAAGAATATGAAAACTTCCCTGATGTTATTCAATATCAACTGCTAAGCATAGAAATCTGAACTCTCACTTGTGAAGTGCCCCTATGTTCCCCTTCACCACTGTTTACTAGAAAAATAAATTCTTAGTGGTACGACAGGGCACTCATTAAAAATTTAATATTTAGGGAAGGGGTAGGGATAGAATGTCATAATTTTCTTATTGTCTTATTGGGTAAAAGTAGTATTCAAAGTCAACAGAATATTTATAAAATCTCCTAGAGAATTGTTCGTATCATTTGCTACCATATGGAAATGTTTTCTGATAGGTTGTCCCGTGCATAATCTTACCGTTTTGCAAAAACGGACTGAATTTTATACTCAAAGCATTCTATGATGGGTAAAATCATCAAAGAATCTGGCTATAAAATGTACCCGTTATATACTATTGGGTCTTTAAGTAATGTAATAATCTCTATAGCATTTCTAAGAAGATTCAGCGGTAAATGATGCCAATGCACTGATTCATATTAAAAGTAGCAAATATTATCAGTTATTTGTACCGGTATGTCAAATATTCAAATTGCCATAAAATGCTTAGTTTTACTTGAAATGGTCCAATCTGTTAATATGGTATCGTGAACCCATAATACCTACTTAATATTCTGTATGCTCAGAGAGCTGCACAGTGGGTTCATTTTAACAGGTAGCGTCCAACCATAATAATTGGCTACATAGAGTATATAACCACTTTAGCTTGATTGGTGTAGCTAATATTGACATCACCGAACCGTTTCATGTTTGGAAGCCATTGTTCGCATTTAAGTTAATTATATCATACTCAACCCCATGATGGTAAAACAAAATGCAAAACTTTTATGTTGGGAATAAAACCCTTTGAAATTGTGTTTGAATACAACTGTTGATAACATTTCTATTGTAGAAAGTCAAAGGATCGGCTGGGAATGCAAATCATGTGGTACGTAGCTGTATCAGTGCGTGCTCTGAGACTTCAGTCAACACTAATGGTGTCCAAATCTACACCAGGTGCTGCACAACAGACAACTGTAACGCCGGCGTCATGACGTCATTCAGCGTCATCCTCATGATGACGTCATTCCTCATGGTTCTCTTCACTAAAGGACGGTTCTGAGCAGAACACCACAACTCCCTGCTCAAAGGGATGAATACTATTTGTAGCTTTACAAATACAAGTATGTAGAATAAAAATAAAACAAAGTTTCATGTATTAATACCATCACTCAGATAGTACATCTTGCTTTGCTACACCAGAATCATAAATCCACTCCTTTTTTATTTTTTTTGGGTTACGGACCCCTCAGGAAATTTCAAAAGCATGGAGGATGAAATGATAAAAGATAAAAGCCTGGCTCTCAGCATTTTAGCTGGTTATACGCGAACCAGCTTTTAATCGTGTGATTGTTTTCTCTGGAACACATATCGGAGGTAAAAGAAAAAAGTTGATTTTCCCAATTTCATTTTATTCTGATTTTGGCCTTTCCTAGTGTGGCGGGCCCGTAACCCAAATAAAGAAAGTGTGGCCTAATGACAGCACTAGAAGCTTGTTACATCATGGTTGAATGTTACCGACCCTACCTAGCAAAACAGTGCCGACCCTAGGGATTTTTAAAAAATCAAATTTCGAAAAAGTATTCATATTTTAAGTAAATTTGGGGCTATGTCAGAGTCAATTTGATAGTCCACGAGTCGACACGATTGTCAGCGAGTCAGCACTTAGGTTTGCTAGTCAATTTTGGGTGCTTTTAAGGCCAACGATTAAAAAAGAAGAAAAAAGTAGCCATATGCTTGATATGTATTTACTCAATATTTGCCAAATAACATCTTACCACTATGTCTACTAACTTTTGTTTTGAGACCCCATCTAAAAAAAAAACTGCTTCTGCCACGAAAACACATACGTTGTATTTCATTAAAATATATCACAGTGACTAACTAAGTGGGCGATCACTAAAGCTACCATATCGTCCCCACCGAAATATGAACAAATAAAGCATGTCTAGGTTTTAAGATTTTTACTTTCAAATAAGTGGGGTGGTTTCAACATCAAAATCACCGAACTATGCAAGTGTTGTAAAATTTCATCATGATGTTTATGATGTGATTACTAATAAAGCCTCCACAAACTGCCCCTGTCTTCATGCTTGGTTATTTCTACATTCAGATATATCTACCCCAAAATTCACCACCTTTCTTTACAGACCCTTTTTATGTTATTTTGAAACTGTATTTTTTTAAACTAAAAATTTACTTACATACTTTATCGCAGTGTGGATGAGTATTATATCATTTCATATATAATTGATATTATGTCTGGCTTTAAAATGGTTGATTAATTAGTCATGACACCAGAGGCCATGTCTCATCATGAGAGACATATGTTAGTAAGATAATGTATCACGAAGTAGATTGAGACCATATAAGGCTCAGTCTCACGTCTTTGTAACAATTGTATCATCTTTAACCGGGTGACATCTTTGACCTGATGACGTCTTTAAAAGAAAAGGCTATTTTTCTTTTCTTTTTTCCAATATCTCTACTATCAGAGAAAATATGTGGATGGTAATTGCATAATACTTTGGACAGTGTACCTCTTCATATTCAACATAATATAGAAAGTGATGTCTTCGACCGGGCAGAGGAAGAAATTTAACATTATGCTATAATTCATGTAAAAGAGCCTACATTTAAATATAACAAACTTTAAACAAATTTCCTTTCATATAGTGTGAAAATATCCTTTGACTTTTTCCACCCATTTCTTACTATATAGGTCTAATTTATGCTATAATAACGTTTCCTGGTCAAAGACGTCACCCGGTCAAAGACGTCACCCGGTCAAACACGTCACCCGGTCAAACACGATCCAATTGTTACATAGTTGTGAGACTGAACCATAACATTTCCTTCTAAATATGAGGGAGTATATATAAATGAAAGATTGTTATGTGAATTTATCAAGTAAAGGGACAAAATGATTTTAGTTTTAGGATAAGATAGAGCCTATACGGTGATACATTACTATTTGTTGATTATTTGTTGATTAAGCATTCATGTAAATGATATGGCTATTGAAAATCATAGTTAATCTATCTGGTTTCATACCAAAGTGCACACATATAATTATATATGCACAGCATGAGTTTGTAGAACACCATGAGGAGCGACGTCATAGTGACGCTGAATGACGTCATGGCAACGCTGTATGACGTCATGGTGACGCTGTCTGACGTCATAGTGACGCTGTATGACGTCATGGTGACGCTGTATGACGTCATGGCAACGCTGTATGACGTCATGGTGACGCTGTATGACGTCATTGTGCTGGCGTTACAGTTGTCCGTGTAACAGCAGGAGTTCATAGAAGAGTGACGTCATGGTCAGGATGACGTTGTATGACGTCACCATGGCAGCATTACAGTTGTCCGCCTTACAACAAGTCTTGATGTTAGGCAGACAACTGTAATGCTGTCATGATACATGATATATCCTCTAGAGAACACTGGAGACCCTGTCCTTGTGGGTGAACAAAAGGTTTTCATCAACTACTAAATGGCATATTTCACACGTACGATCAGTACTGTTCATATTTGACCACCTCCCCTAGTACTCACTAGATGGCACCTCTGAGACAGTTTTCCACTGCAGCTGGGTTGACATCCATGGTCTGACAGGTTAGTTCACATTTCTGTCACTATGTGGCAACTATGCAGCGTCCGCCCCCCCCCCCTTAGCCTTAGGCTTGTACGAAAATGAACTCACTGGCCGCTTGGTCATAGAGTGGTCATAGATGGTTGCCGGTCATAACCCAGCTCAAATATCCGTTTTTTAACGTTAATACTGAGTAGATTTGACGTTAATTTGACGTTAATTAAATATTAATAAAACGTCTATTAACGTGCAGAGAAAAAGGTTAGATTGCTCAACCTAAGCTGAACCTTCCTTTGATGCCTAAGACATGTTATGGACGCTGATATAACGTTAATCGTACGTTAGAATAATCGTCAATACAAGTTAACCACTTAATGTAATTTGATGTTAAGTAGAAAAACGTTATTTGCTGAACGTTTTTTAGCATCAAATGACCATCATCCATTTGAGGTTATTGAGAAAAGGTTAGATCAACGTTAAACTAACGTTTTTCCTGTCCCGTTGGTCATTTAACCTTCAAACAACGTTGGTCAATGTTAGAATAACGTCTCTTTTTTTTTACCTGGGAAATAGTTGTCATAAGGCCACTCTAAATAATTTTCGTGCTTCTCACCAAGCCACGAGAAATACGATTAAGGCTCTTTTTTAGAATTTAATCTGATGGTAAGGGCTAAGGCCTAAATTACCTTACCTCATCAACTGGCCATGAGTAACCCCACTAATCAGCAGTATTATACTTTCAAATATGCCTAAGTTTTAAGTGTATTTACGAAGGTAGACAACCACCGTAATGCGTCATGCCCTTGAGTTACTCGCCTTGGCTTCATTCATGCATCATGACGACCATATGGGGTTGAGACACTCCCAAAGGGTCGGCAAATTTAATCTTTTAGCGGCATCCGTCCATAAAGGGTTAAAGAATCCACCCTAAAGGGTTAACCACATTGTTTGTGGAGCAGAGTAAATTATTTTCATCTTTTTATTTCATCAGTAAATCATACATGACTCCTGTCAGCTCAGATCACAGGCCTACACTGAGAGGGGTTGTGGTGTGGTGCAGATGGTCTGCAGTGGGTTGGTAGTATTAGTGTTAAGGCCTGACACTCTGGTGGACCGGTCATCTCTGCACCTAGACTCAGACCAGGCATACACCAGCGACATCTACTGGCTGCAAACTACACCACAGGTCTGAGTCTAGGTGCAGAGATGACCGGTCCACCAGTGTCAGGCCTTTACTCTAATACTACCAACCCACTGCAGACCATCGCCACCACAAAACGGCTCAGTGTGGGCCTGTGGCTCAGATATAACTCTGATATATTGAATGTCTCTTACACCCACTGCACGGGCAGCCTGCCAGACTTACCTCACCGTGAGAATAAAATACGCACCAAGCAATGCCGCTTGTAGCAATTGGAGCAGTAATACGACTGTCTGATACTAGTTAAAACTTTTAAGGGCTCATGTGACTTGAATATACCATTTGTCATTATGATGAACCAATGCAGCCCAGGTGAGTAGCTTGCCAGTACTGTGTTGGTGCATCATGCCAACCCTTCAGGAGTGTCTCAACCCCTTAGGGTCGGCATGAGGCTTGAATGCAGCACTGAGAAGTCATTCACCAGGGCTGTATTCATGACTCATGAATACCAAGCTAGGGCACGATGTATTAATGAAGTATGCAGTCCTTGATGGGGAAAGAAGTCATATAGAAGATACTTTGAAAATCTGTACACATATTCATCATAATGCAAGTTTTAATCATGTTGCATGTAAATTTAAAAAAAAAGCAAACCACACACTGAATATCAATGTGTGTTAATCACCTTTGGCATGTAAACTGCAGCTGTATCAAGTGTATAATACTCGTATGTATATGTGAGGATTTCTCAAGCTTGCTTGTTTTCCTAATTGTCACCCAATCCATCATCATATTAGCCCTTCATCCTGGTCCCAAAGTGATACCATAAACAGTGCTAATATGCCGCTATCTACTTAAGTAACATTATCGGAGAGACTTTCAGCTGTGGTAAAGAGAAAAAATTCTACTTCTTTTCAAAGAGGAAATCGTACATATTCCTGATTTATCTATGTTCTCACATTTATCTTTCCAATGACATATTACATAACTATATTTATCAGGGATAGTCATCCCAAATATTTTGCAAAATTTCCTGCCCATAGGAAGGTAATTTCTGAGAAAACTGCAGGCCCGGACCCAAAATTAGGGGCCATTGGTACCCGGGCCAGCGTTAGTGTCTACCCCTGTAATTTTATGGTATTATAAAATGTTAAAAATGAGTATCATTGATCCATAATGCCGCTTCAGGTAATCATTGGAGAAACAGTGTACATCATAACGTTACATGAATGAATGAGATATCTGAATAAACCGTATTTAAAAAAAACAAAAAAACATTGGTATTCATTGTTAGATATAGTTTATGGCATCCTGTATGAGTAACACTGTGAGCAGGCAAGCAGAAAGGAGAGCCCGTCGGCCCTGTTTGCCACCGACAACTACCGTAAAACCTATTGCTGGTGCAGCTTATAGGATTACCCTAAAGTCGGGATGCGGCTTATACGCGAGTTGGGCTTATATCCGAGGTTTTACGGTAATGGATTTATGAACATATTCACGTTTGGATGGTCTGCCGTTATCTGCACTACTGCAGATCACGTCAGTTACTGCAGATCACGGTTTTACAGGCCACCTGTGATGACTACTCAGTGGCTCCCCCTGGAACTGAAAAGACTAAGGTGGGTTGGTCAGGAGTGACCAACCTGACAATAATAACTAATCTAGGTTGGTCGTATAGGGAGCCAAAAAATGACTTACTATGTTAGGCACTAGTGACTGAGAGGTTGAGCGTATAGGGAGCCTAGGAATATCAGTGTAGGCAGTGCTAATTGACTGGGGGGAGTTACTTGCTACCATTTGTAATCAGTGATAACCCTCATAAAAATCTATTGGAAACTAGAATAAAACAAAAAAAACAATGAGTGCCCCCCCTCCCCCACCAGGGGTTAGTGTCTACAATACTGCCATTATCGACAGACCATTGATGCAATATGTACGTGGGTAGCTGAAACACAGATATTGTTGCTGATCACATTTCGACCGACTTGATTTTTGGCAAGACATAAAGTGGACGGTGCAGGCAGTCGGGCGATGGCGCTACACCCACCTGCTTGCCCACACCCACCTGCATGCCCACACCCTTCTGCTCGACTACACACACCTGCTCAGCTGAAATGTGATAACATACTAGTGTGACACATGATTTGAGGGTAGTTTTGACCAAGCAATACATTCCTGCTCTCAGAATTGACAAATAATATTTACAGAGTCAGAATTTCCGTCCATCAATTCAATAACTTTATCACCCTGACCCTGAGTCATTTGTGATGTTAATCACATGTTCAATCTTTTAGATATATCTAGAAGGGATACAATGGAATGAAATGATTTTAAACCATGATACATGTCTCATACACTATTGTTCTGAGGATGGGGATTAAATACTATTAAATACTATCATATCCATGCTCATTTGGTTATTAAAGTCCACCTGTATGTATTTTAGCATGTTTGTCAGTTCAAGCAAATTCTCCCTACCTGGCTCTATGTCATGTGCATACTACTACCCATTGACTTAGCCTTTGCTGGGGCTGGCCCTGAGCAGGCCTGTTCCACTTGAATGGGTATTTATAGGCACTGCCCAGGTGAGGTACTGCTAGTGTTGTTGTTCCGCTTGAGGCAAGCTGGGTGCTCCGCTGTATGCATTATCCCACTTAAAACACTGTTTAATGGCAATGTAGCTATGGGAATTTCAACAAATACATACAGACTATTAAGACGGCAACCTATATTCTACAGCTATTATACTTTCTTCAGCAAAAACATGGAATTTTTAAAAGCAAACCCCACCAGTCACTTTTCTCTGGATATTTAGTTATGTGAATTTTTCTTTTTGGGGTAAGAGATCAATTAAAATTAGGATATTTCATGTATAAGTTTGGGAGTCATATACTATTGTTTCAAATATTATCAGCTTTCCAATGGTATAATGCACATTATTCTAACGTTATCGCCCTATTCCCCCACTCCCCTCTTCCCCTCTCCCCTTACTCTCCCACTCCCATACTATTGCCAGCCCTCTAATCCCCGATCCCCCACTCCCTTATTATTACCCCAGTCCTCTATTTTCTATTCCTCCACTCCCCCACTGACATATATTTGTCAATATATCAATGTATTGCAATATAATATTTAAGCTATTAAGTACATCTGGAACACTGTTTATTACCCTAATAAGCTGAGAACAATAACAAAAACATAGATTAATGGTAGCTGAACACCAGTCCCATTATTTTCACCGAAAATGTTCACATAATAATCATCGAAATGAAACACAAAACTCCCAGCCTTAAATACCGTGAGATAGGAATCTGACCTAAGGCCAGTTATAAGGATAAGTACCCCAAGTGTAAACTGAACTGTTAGACTTAGGACACTATGTCTATTACCCCCTGAGGGTGCACTGGATGCAAGCACATTCAAGTACCATGATACATAGACAGAGGTGAGAAATGAAAAAGAGAATGAGCATTAGTTTCTCCACGCGTGTGTGGAGAATGGCCATTCCAGTACTTAAGCGTAGTAACTTTGTTTCTCCACATGAAATAAAGGTGCATGCCCTGTTTTCCCCACTGTCAGAGAAGTATCTATCATGAAAAAAATATTGACATAATTATATTGACATATCAAAATTGTCAATATAATATATTGACATATTGACATAATAGTGATATATCAATATAGCGAATGTCAATGACATCCCTACAAGTTAGTCTGCATGACTTGACAGTTGACAGTTTACAAAAAAAAATCAGATTTCATGTTCATTTTTCATTTCAATTTCAAATTTTGACCCTCCTGGGCCACTGTCGTATTTTATCATCAACTGTGTCTGTATTGCCTTGATCCTGCATCAGATACAGTAGTAAATGAAAACCTGGCTTTTGTAATTAAGCAAGTTATGCGGGAGCTCATTGAACCAAAACGCATGGATCATGACAAAGTGTATAGTATATTCAAGTACTATGTAGACCTTAAGGGGTTAAGCTGCTGACTTTACTTGATCAGTATGTGCACTGTAACTCCTTGCTTAGGCCAAATGAAAGAAAAGGTGGTTTCAGGCTACCCGACCCTACCTAGCAAAACAGGGCCGACCCTAGACATTTTTATCTAATTTTGAAAAAAGAATTGAGGCTATTTGCGAGTCGATTGGATAGCCAATGAGCCGATGCCATTGTTGGCAAGTCAACGTCAATTTTTGAGTACTTTTCAGGCCAAAGTGAAAGGAAAAGAAAAATAAATAAGAAAAGAAATCTGATCTACCCTACCTAGATTTTCAGAGTATGTGACCTGAAACACACCTCCTTTCTTTTGGCCTTACCATAGAGGTAACATTAAGCAAATCATCCTCTTTTTCTATTCTCCTATAATTTTAAAACCTCTGGGGGTCTGTAATCAATCTTAGTTCAATTCCACAGAACCATGGCCGATAGGTAATGCTATGACAAGCCCATTATTCAGATCTCTATGATTATGCCGAGAATGCCCATAGCACAAGTATTGAAGAATGGCTCAATGTGTTCTGCCATTTTTGATCATGATGCTTGAATGCATCAAGCATAAGGTTGACCTTACCTGCATCATGACGACAAAGGAGTAACTCACCAGTGCTTCATTTAAGTATCATGCCGCCCCTACATTGTTGATACACTCTTGAAGGGAGTAGACCTGCCAGGTCTGCATTCATGCATTATCATGACAAACATGTTTAACTACCATGCGAAACTAACTTTGATTTATTACTATGTGCTTTGTTTTTGGACCTACCGGAGCGGTTTTCTATATCCAATGCTAAATCTGCTTGAGGGAGTGGTACCATGTTTGGCCTGATCACCAAAGGCAACATGTAAATAGAAACTGTGTTTTCAGGATATAAGCTGGGAGCTGTCTTTAGTTGGCTCAATCCTCCTCTAACTGGTAGACGTCTGTTTAAGTTCAACCGTAAACCATCCTGCCATCATGAAGAGTCTCATGCTGGTTGTTCTGTTAGCCGTCCTTCTCCAAGGTAAGTTCAGGAACCCCATAACAACTTTAATGTATTTATGGCACTTTGTTTTATATGTGCTATGCCAATATATCTGACCTGTACCACTCGTGACTGCTTTTGGCTGTGTCTCACGAAGTCAGGCCAAGTTGAAAGTTTTTGACCGGGTGCAATCTTTGACCAGGTGCAATCTTTGACCTGGTGCAATCTTTGACCAGGTGCAATCTTTGACCGGGTGCAATCTTTGACCAGGTGCAATCTTTGACCGCATGCAACCTTTGACAGGCTTAAAACGAAAACAGTTTATCTAGGGCAGATGTTGAAAAATTGAAACAAAATTAATAATTTATAGTGGTAAAACAGCCATTAACTTCTGCCGCCCATTTCTATCTACATCTGCCCTACATAAACGGTTTTCTTTCAAGCTGGTCATACATTGCACCGGTCAAAGACTTTCAAATTGGCTCGCTTTCATGATACACACTAGTAGTTTTGTTATATTACTTAATAGTCTGTTTCCATAGCTATCTCAGCAATCTGTGGTATGGGTTAGTATTATCTATTTCATTTCGTCATTCATCAAAGCTCTTGTCACTGCATGAATTATTCAATTTAAGCAGCTTTAAGCAAAATCAAAAGTTGATTAATAGCAATCTTTAAGCAGCTTCAGGCTGTGTCTCACGACCTTGAGCCAATGTTTTTGTCTCTGACCTGGTGCCAGCTCTGACCGGGTGCCAGCTCTGACCGGGTGCCAGCTCTGACCGGGTACCAGCTCTGACCGGCCTGAAAAAAAACGGGTTATTTAGGGCAGATGATGATAAAAATGGGCAACCAATTACTAGTTTAAAGAGTTATAACATCCATTAACCTTTTCAGCCAAATTCTATCATCATCTTCCCTAAATAACCCGTTTTTATTCAGGCCGGTCAGAGCTGGCACCCGGTCAGAGCTGGCACCCGGTCAGAGCTGGCACCCGGTCAGAGACGAAAACAATGGCCCAAGGTCGTGAGACACAACCTTCAGCAGCGTTGAGTTACATAAATATATATTCTTGGATAAAGGTTGCTTCAAGTTGCTCCAAGCCGCTTAAAGAAGGCCGTTCATCCACTTTAATTTCCCTCTATATAAAACGGTATAATACATACTCCTCCCCCATGTTTATGGTACAATTAGTTCTTCACCATTTTCTTAAGATAAGTAGAGAAAAATTACCCGGATTAATTATTATTTGTACATAGTTGTAATACATTGTTATGTTGTTTTCTTTTCTTGTTTATTTATTTTTGTGTAAATAAGTGTTGTATTTCATCATCCTTCATCAATGAATACTCATCTTTATCCCATACCGCATGTGATGAAAACTCTGCTTATTATAACAGATAAGGCATCACCATTTATTGTCATAACATATACCACAGATTGTAATTTTTGTGACTTGGCAATGAAAACCTTAAAACCTTAAAAAAAAGTATTAGTTGGGACAAGTGAACCACCCCATTGAATTAGGCCCTGGTGCTCGCTAAGAACAGATAAACCAAAAGAGGTGACATGCAAGTATGTTTTTTAAAAAGGTAACTCAGTTTTTCCTTTCATTTTACTTCGAATAATATTTAGAGCAACTTGCATACAACAATTGTTCTCCCTATCAAATCAATTTTCATAATCCAATTGTATTTAAAAGAAAAACGATATATGATACACATATTCTATAAGGGTGACAGCCAGTTTACTGTGGTTATTTTGAGTTAGCCTCTCATAACCATAGTCTATCTAGTCCCCACCCAGTAGTTAAGGACCCCATAAGGGTGGTCCTGGTAGATTAGGATGCCCATAACTAAGGAGATATCGGTAAGGCTGGGGCAGTGGGACGCACCACGGTCTTCTGATCCTGCAGTTGTCATTGGTTGGGGGGGGGGGGTGGCTATCCCTACGTGGCAGATGTTTTGTGGACTTGGGGGCATGGAACAAGAAATGATACACAAATGACCGTCTCCCTGCCCAGAATCCAAGCCCCCAAAGGGTATGGTTTTTGTTTAAATCGGATAATTCATGCAGTGTGTAGTACTTGGTTGTGTTTGGTAACTTTATCATTTTTATAAGAATATCATTGTTTCCTTCAGGAGAGCTGGTGGCTGCGTTACGCTGTTACGAGTGTTCTGCATTTGATCAGTCCTGTCTCACGCCCACCAGTGCAGATGTTAAGACCTGCAGTAGTTCCTCTACCCATTGTCTGGTGAGTACAAAAGGCTTGCAAATGATGATAGATTTTAAAACCCAACCTGGAGTTAGGAAGGCACACAACAGTATTTAAAAAGTGTCTAATAAGTTTCTTGGGAGGACTCCAGATGGAATTGGGGTGATGCTATGTGAGGGACTACAAGATGTGACGATATTGAGAAGAGGGTGACTAATAATGTAAAATTTTGAACTTATGGCAATAGGATTCGCAATCTTAAAAAGTTATGAATTCATCCAAAATAGTTCTATTTCTTAATCAAAAGGAACCTATGGGCACATCTAATTAAGATAAACATGGGTAAAATTATAACAATTTGGAACACTGTAGTACAAAGTGAGAAATCTGAGGATTGAGTGATACTGATTTTTACCACCAGGTGGCTTCTGTGTTGCCAACCGCATTTCACTTAAAATCTTCAAATGTGAAAAACTGCAATTTGTGAGTTTCAACTTTAATGTTCCCTAGCCTCTATTGCACCCAATTTTTCCCTCTGAAGCACACATTAGAATAACAAGAGGAAATTATATATATTCTTCTGAGTGAGCTCCTTACCATAGAGTAGAAAAAAGTGGAAAGCTGTATTACAGTTCATAAGCTCAAAATGGGTACGACCCCACCCAACGGATGAGAAGCCAAAACTGGTATTGCATCCCAATATACTGTCAATGTAGACATTTTCGTGTGTACACATTTTCCCTAATTTGCTAAAAAGGACACTTTCGCTGATATCAAAATTCACAGATTTCCGAGATTTGGGCTTTTTAATTCATTCTGTAGAAATATTCACTCTGTACATATTGCGAAAATATGTAAAGCGCGAAAATATCTACATTTACAGTAAACAATGGTAACCTGAGAGACCTGGGTACCTGATTGTCTGTAACTGGTTCTCCTCATCTATTTCAGACATCAAAGGGGTCATCAGCCGATGGTAAAACTCATGTCGCACACCGTTTATGTGCCCCCTCGTGTACTCCGGTTACTACCACCGTAGGCGGTACAACCGCCAGGGTCACCTGCTGTAGCACCGACCTATGTAACGGTGATAGTCACCCTGCAGGTAAGGGAGTGTTCATTTATTATTTACGGGGGGAGGGGGGGGGTGGTGGGTTTGGGGGGGGGGGCGTAAAAATTTCCGACCCCTTCTGAGGGGGGGGCGTAAAAAATTCTGACCCCTCTTGAAGGGGGGGGCGTAAAAATTTAAGCCCCTTGTTAGCCGAAAAGCCCGTGCGTTACTATAGTTCAAAGGGGGGGGGCGAAAATTTTTCGGCACCTTCGGCGAGGGGGGTGCAAAACGTTACACGCGCTCTCGAGGGGGGGGGCGTAAAACAATTTCGCCCCTCCGCGTGAAATCTCACCACCCCCCCCTGTAATTAATAAATGAACACTCCCTAATGCTGCCACGATGAGTTCATTCAGCGTTTATGCGAGGAGTGAAGTCATGTTTATATAACCATGACTTCACTCCTCTCAATCTGTGTACTTTGCTCTCCAAGCAATCTGTGATATGAATAATCATTATTTATTTCATTTCTTCACTCATTGATCAACTTTCTCATTCTTCTCGTCTCCTTTGTTGTGTAATTGATGAATTTATTATTTTCAATAAAACTATCTCTAAGATATTATTGTTTTTCCATAGGAGGGTCGGGGTCTGCATTGTCCTGCTACAGTTGTGTTGGTACAAACTGCCTTACCCCCACCAGTGCACACGTTACGACCTGTGGCAGCGTGGATACCCATTGTCGGGTGAGTATCACATCTAAAATACATTCTTACAAAATGAGGCCACTAGGAGAATCATACATGCCACACATCTGCACGTGTCATTCCCTATATGTATATATTTATACATTATATTTGAAAATAAATCAAAGACTACCACTATGGTTATACACTATTGGCATTTACAAGGGATTGGCCACAGAAGAATAGATTCAAACAGAACCGTACAATACAATTTTATCTGTTTTTAGGCAATAACTTGCATCAATAGCTTATCATGTTCACTTTATGAAGAAAGGCGGCATGACAAGTAGCATTGGACTCGGCCGCTAAACACGGCTGTTTATTTAAACAAAAAATTAGAAAAAGAAAAAAGTTTTAAATATTCTCTGCACCCCGGACATTGCTAGCCAGTAGTAATGTGGGGGTTATATGATTGTATCCTCTATGACCTTTGTTTATCTATTTCAGACATCAGAAGTGACGCAGAATGGTGTAACCGCCGTGATCCGTTCATGTAGCTTTACATGTACTCCAAGTTCTGCAGTCGTGGCCGGTATAACTTCTAAAGTCACCTGCTGTAACTCCAACCTCTGCAACAGTGCTGGTAACACTGCAGGTAACGTCATACAGCGTCAACATGACGTCATACAGTGTCACTATGACGTCATACAGCATGTTCATGACGTCATACAGCGTCACCATGACGTCACGTTTCATGGTGTTATTTATATAAACCAGCAGCTCCGCTGCCGGAGATGCTGGCGCGGGAAAATCGTGGAGACAGAGTTCGTCTGACCTACTATACTGCATGGCGGGAATGCCTTAGCCTATCGCAAATAGACTAGGTAATGTCGTGAAAAATCATTCTCCCAGCAGATGTTAGGACTGTAGTTTCCTATACTTGAACGCAGAGAGTAGGATGGAGAGTGAGCAAACGAAATGCATCCTTGGGTAGGCTCCCGGTTTCTCTGTTGTTGTTTAACTACTGCTGTAACACGGACAACTGTACCGCCGCCATGATGACGTCATACAACGTCACCATGACGTCATACAGCGTGACTATGACGTCATATATTTTTAAGTAAGTTTATTGGCATATCTCATGTAACAAACATGTTCTACCCAAATTGTCTGGTGAAACAAAAACAAATGTTTGAATCAAATATGTACACTTCCGCATATTATTTCTACTTTAACTGATATTTCATTGTGAATGTTCGATAAGTGGTAAGTACCAGTTTACTAGTGTAATATGATCTTCCTAGAATAATTTTTGTGGCTGGCATCATAAGTTTTAGCATAGAGGTATATGATTCATTTTCATAGTCTAATTACTATCATACACATGAGATGATAGTTAACATAAATGTTATAAGCATCCTTGTCTCAAATGAGACGGAGGAGAGGAGAGTTTTGTACAAGATTTCTTTCCTGGGGTTGACTGCGACCATTTGTAATATCATATTATTTATGGTGAATACGGACTGTCAAGGTTAAAGCAATGGGAGAGCTGTATATGAGTGAAGCGTGAAATAACCCTCTGGCGTATTGCACCCTGTGGCCGTATTGCACACTCCTGAATTCAAAATGGCAGCACCACAGAAGCAAAAATTTACCGTGGAAGTAAACAAATGCCATGGAAGTAGACAAATATGGACTGTATATCTATATAAGATTGATAAACCCTGAAATAAATACAGAGTGTCACTTAAAAGTGCCCTCGTCAGTGGTTTATTTCACTCACGTTGCTACGGCCGTATTGCACTGGGACTACAGCCATCATGAAATGACTCAGTCACTTTAGCATGCAGCTCTGTCTATTTACCTTATCCTATATGAATGTCTGTGGCCATGGGGGATTGTAATGGTAAATATGATTCAGATTTAATGATTTATGATTGGTTGCAGTTTTGCGATTACTAAAATTAAATTAATATGTCACCATCACATTATGCAGCGTCACCATGATGACGTTATGCAGCGTCACCATGACGTCATACAGCGTCACCATGATGGCATACAGCGTCACCATGACGTCATACAGCGTCACCATGATGTCATACAGCGTCATCATGACGTCATACAGTGCCACCACGACTTTGCTCCGTATGGTGCCATATAAAACCCTGCTTTAACCAAAACAACAGTACTAAAATTGAGATGTTATTGTTTTCCATAGGAGGGTCGGGGTCTGCATTGTCCTGCTACAGTTGTGTTGGTGATAGCTGCCGTACCCTCACCAGTGCACACATGAAGACTTGCAGCAGCTCCGATACCCATTGTCAGGTGAGTTTAAAGGTTTTTCATGTATAAATTACATTATTTTGAAATGAGGTCACACAGTAATAATCATGCATACAGTACATCTGCACGTGTCATCCCCGACTGATATAAGTGATCGGCTATAAAAGATCATAATGATGATAATCTCTGTTATGAATTCTCAGAATTGAAGGAATAATAACAATATGTGGCATGTAAAGTACCTCTTCAGTATGTACATGAATAGTCTACATTAATGCATGTGGGTGGGGAATTTCTGAGCATTTTGCAATCCACTCCGGGGATTGTCTGATTATTAGGCATTGTCTTTGACCTTGTTTATCTATTTCAGACAGTAGAAGCGACACAGAATGGTGTAACTGCCGTGGTCCGTTCATGTAGCGGTTTTTGTGTTCCATTTGATGGGACCGTAGCCGGTACACAGAGCAAAATCACCTGCTGCAACACCAACTACTGCAACGGTGCCGTCATGATGACGTCATACAGCCTCACCATGACGTCACTCCTCATGGTGTTTTACAAACTCCTGCTGTAACCCAGACAACTGTAACGCCGCCATGATGACGTCATACAGCCTCACCATGACGTCATACAGCCTCACCATGACGTCATACAGCCTCACCATGACGTCACTCTTCCTGGTGTTCTATAAACTCATGCTGTAACCCAGACAAAAGTAACATCGCCATGATGACGTCACACTCGCCATGACGTCACTGCCCCTGGCTTAATTCACCAAGGGAAGATTCTAAGCTGAGTAATGTGCGGATAAAGTTTGCCTGGTATAGACAGGTTCAGCTTCTTTGTAGTCAACTAAAGATGCCAGTACCTGTAACCAGTTAAATGTAAATAAATAACAACCCAACGTATGATATTGATGACCAATAAAGGCGTGAGATCTGTACTGTGGCATGTAGGAAGAGAGTGGATATCAATACTACTTGTTGAATTAGTATTGTAACTACACCACCAAGCTGTACATGACATTTATAAAAGCTCATACATGAAAAATCACTTTTTAAATAAAGTCTCATAAAAAATACTCTTATCATTGTTGTCTTATTTTCGGAGGATTCCTCTCCCCCCCACCCTCCTTTTCTTTTTGGCAGTAGCCTATAACCTTGCTGAAAAATGCTGATCTTTACACCAAAAAAAAGGAGAAACATAATACTTTTCAAATTCAGTTACTTTGATAGCTCTATAGACCTTACAACTAATAATAAAATATCCATTAGCAAACATGACTGTTCCCTAGTAAATTAAGTCTATATAACAATCATTAGAACTGCTAGTTTCATTGATATTGCATTCTATTCTGTCATCCAAAGAAAAAAAAGAAAAAAGGATGCTTTCTTTCATTCACATTCTCAAACTTTTAAAGCGTTTTCAATTGCAAGGAGTTCAAAAATCTTCACTTTTGTTGGGCATACATGTTGTGACATGCTGTGAATGAAATTATGAGTTGCTATGATGTTTTCAAGGAGGAAATCTGACATTCCAATACTTCCATGGACGGAGTAATGGGAAAAAGGTTCGCGATATTTGAATGCCGAGGTTATGGTGTACATTTGGTTTTGTACATTTTACATTTACAGATATCCCACGTATCAAAGTGGCATAATCACAGAGCGTGTCCATTCAATAGTCTAGTACTGTTCTAGTCTTCCATGTTGTAGCTGTGCGAGTACTTATATTGCTCCTTTAGATAGATTTCCGGAAGCAGATTTAAAGAAAAATACATGCCAGCAAACATCATACCACCTTTAAAGCCCCAGCTCCCCTATAAATAGGGCTGAGTACCTATCCCGACTGCACTCTGACTGTCAGTGGAGGGGTACCGAGATCTGGGGGTTTAAGATGGAGGATCCTAAAAGTGTGAGGCCACACATTTCTACCTTATTTTTTTGAAATACAAGATTTCCTATGCTTTAGCACTGAAGGGCCGTATTCAATGCCCCCCATTGAATACAATGTGGCCGTATTCAATGGTCTAGGAAAAGATAGCTTTTCTTCATTGAATAACTTCAAATAAAAAATAAACACAAATGCCAACTACATTGATACCATCTCTGATGTATTTCACTCGTGGGGGCTGGGGCATATCCCACTCAGCCTGCGGCTTCGTGGGATATGGCCCCAGCCCCCACTCGTGAAATACAACAGAGATGGTATCAATGGGCATTGGCATTTGTCTATTTATGTATGCATACATGTACTTTCTTCTTGCCAAATACCAGCTTAATCTGGAAAAAGAAATATGTTTGTAGAATAGACGTAGAGCTCATTCCTGATGCAAGTCACCCTCCATTGCACCTAAATCACTACCGGCTGCACTCTGAAAGGTGTGGGCTATTTCTGATCCAATCCCTTGCATGGTCTGACAGGCTCGGGCAGGGCCCTCTTGTCAGGTCAAGTGAGATCCCACCTATCTATTCTGTAAGAAAACACCAAACCACCAAACCTAGCCTGATACATTCAGAATATATGCTACAATGAGAATATATCAAAATTAAGAATAGCATTCTAATAAAAGGAACATTGAAAGGAAACGTGTTGTTCAAAAACGTTCCAAAAGAATTAGAATCTAAATAATATTAACCTTGTAACTTTGATATGTAATAATGCATACCTCCATGTAATATGAAATTCAAGTCATGTTAAGTAAGCTATCAATATGTAAGGGACCATTTAACTCCTCCTCCGTTACAATAAAGGTTATACTAGGCAAATGTTCTTATTCTTGAAAACCCTCTAGGGGATCCATTATTAGGCCAGTGCCAATACCATGTACATAGAAACCTTGTTGAAATATAACTGCACGTGCATGTGTCTATATTTGTATCTATTCACTAGTAAGATTCCTGATACATGATTTGACAAGCCCATTCTCTAGAGCTCTATGAATAGAGAACACCGGTGGCTCCGTTAACCCTTTCAGGGTTGCAGAGGGCTTTGATGTGCTGTTATGCTATTTTCTGATTTGAGTTTAATGAGTTTAAGAAAATCACAACTCAAGGGGTGCTTTTCACAGTAGTCAAAAAGTGCATCCTTGAGTTCATCTAGAATTAAATACAGTTCTTTATGGTTTATCTACACTCAACATACTTTTGCTATGAGATTGCACCTAGGAAGATTCTACTACTCTACTTCTCACTTACGCAAAATCATGATGCTTTAATTAAACACACATAATGCTGACTCTGCATGAATGCATCATGACGACATGGGGACATCACACACTAACACACTTTGTGGCACTTAAAGGGTCAATGACCTTGTTCATCCACAGAACAGTGTGTTTTGAGTTATTTTTACATCCGGGTACGTCACTAGTGTATTAATATTAGAACTGTTACTTTACCCCTTTAAAGGACACATATTGCTTCAATTGCTTCAATGCACTACACCCTTTATCTCCTTGGCAGTTAAATACAGTCCTTGTTAGTAGCTGTCCGCTTTTGCATCCAGGCATCATGCTGAGCCCACAGGGCTGATACACTCCTGAGTGGACCTGTCAGGGTTGCAGTCATGCATCATGATGACAAAATGGATAGCATATAACAAAAGACCTTGTGAGTAACTGTCCAGTGCTGCATCCAAATATAATGTAAACCGTAATGACAGAGTGTATAGCAGATTCAAGCACTATGCAGCCCTTAAAGGGTTAACATGCTAACTCTAATTCATCAGTATATATGTACATTGTAAGGAGGATCTGCCTGACCTGCTTTCAATATCCATTGCTAGATCTACATAGTTGACTTATGTTTAGGATAATCACCAATGCCAAACTACTAGGTAAACAATGTAAGCTTACACAGAGAGAAGAAACAGCGTCAAAAGGGAGTCCATGTTGCCTCCAGAATGACTCCCCTGTTTAGGGGAGTTCAGGTCGCATAGGGGAGCCTAGGCAACTCTCTGGCTGACCTAATGGAGTAACCTGGGAGAGTCATATGACCCAGAGAGCTGGATGACTCTCCCAGGTGACTCCCCTAGCTCAGCCAGAGAGTCACTTAAATTAGGCTCCCTTAGACGACCTGGACTCCCCCAAACAGGGGACTCATTTTTTAGGCAACCTGGACTCCCTTTTGACGCTGTACTTCTCTCTGTGTAGGGCTGCCTGTAGTTGGCTGAATCCTCCTCTAGCTGGTAGACTTCTGTTGATGTTCCACCATTGCTGAACCATCCTCCGTCCCTTAAAGGGTTTAACTAACCTAGATTTATTAGTGCATGCCCTGCATTTGGACCTCCCACAGCGACCTTACATATCCAATGCTAAATCTATTTCAGGGAGTGGTACCATGTTTGGCCTGATCACCAAAGGCAACATGGAAACAGAAACTGTGTTTTCAGGATATATAAGCTGAGAGCTGTCTTCAGTTGGCTCAATCCTCCTCTAAATGGTAGACGTCTGTTGAAGTTCTACCATCCCTGAACCATCCTCCCATCATGAAGAGTCTCATTCTGGTTGTTCTGTTGGCCGTCCTTCTCCAAGGTAAGTTCAGGAACCCCATAACCACTTTAATGTATTTATTAGTTACATGGCACTATGTTTTATATGTGCTATGCCTGTGTACGGGCATGTAGCTTTACCATTTTTCAATGGTTGAAGTTACGCTGTGCTTGTGCAATACCTTTCAGTCCCATGGTTGCATGGAAATCTAGGAAAGATGGGTTGACTTTTATGACTTGGGGATCATCTGAAACCCTTATCAGACAAACAGCTCCTATCTGAGGAAAGAAAAACGACCCCTATCTCACAAATAAGTACATAATGTGGCAATCATAAGAGGGCGTTAATGTCTGAAATTTAAGAATATCACAACCAATTCATCACAATTCAGGCTGAGATGTTATTTTGACATTGAATATTTGGAAATTCCAATTATTTTTTTACAGGTCTATAAACGTTAGATAATATTTTCCTATTTTTCTTGAGTTGATTAGAAGTGCTTTAGTGTAGTCCCTTGCTTTTCACCTTAATACACTGAATAGGGCCTAAGTCGATTATAAGCCTTCCTGACATATTTGCCTTCCTGATCTTCCTGATAGTGTTTACACTGCTATAGGTTTGTGTTTACAAATGATGTTTATACATAATCCATACTCAAGTGGAAGATTGGATTGCCAAGCCTAGATACACTGATTCAGGTCCCAGTTTAAGTCCCGATTTTGCATTCCAGTCGGGATTTTGCATTTCTATTGGTCTGATTGTTGCAATCTCTAGACCCCTCTAGACTTATATCTTGACCTAATAAAACTGTATGCATAAACAAAATCTAGCATTTTTAGTTCTCATCTGATATCATTGTTTCCCCCAGGAGAGCAGGTGGCTGCGTTACGCTGTTACGATTGTTCTGTATTTGATCAGTCCTGCATTGCACCGACCAGTGCAGACATCAAGACCTGCAGCGGTTTGAATACCCACTGTCTGGTGAGTACAAAAGGCTCATATCTAAAGCGGAGGCTCCACTAACTAATTTTGTTGTCAGATTGGTGCTATTCTCACAAATCTGACTCAAACAAAGCAATCATAGGCAATAGTTTACACTAGGCAGGGAGGTACTGTAATACAGTGTTAACACTGCTATAGGTTTGTGTTTACAAATGATGTTTATACATAATCCATACTCAAGTGGAAGATTGAATTGCCAAGCCTACACTGTTAAAAGTAAGTACTGTAGCTGAACAGTATAAAAGGAGGTATTTCTGGTTTCCAGTATCACATACTGTACAGCTACACTCACCTACTGTAGAACACCACACACAGGAGATCATGGGTTCGAATCCCACCTTGGCACAATAGGCAGTACTGTTGTTTTTATCTATAGAATATCTAAATTATACAAATGTACATATTCAAATATTCACTAGCTAACATTTGTATATTAATATATGTGGAAATGCATGTCACATGGGTTTAAAAAATATGAAAAGAAAAACGTATTTCTCATTGTGCCAAGGTTAGCCTCGAACCCATGATCTCCTGTGTGTGGTATTCTACAGTAGGTGAGTGTAGCTGTACAGTATTTCATACTGGAAACCAAAATTGCCTCCTTTTTTACTGTGCAGCTACAGTATATCTCGCTGTGCAGCTACACTAACTTCTGACAGTGTAGATACAATGATTCAGGTCCCAGTTTAAGTCCCGATTTTGCATTCCAGTCGGGATTTTGCATTTATATTGGTCTGATTGTTGCAATCTCTAGAACCCTCTAGACTTATATCTTGACCTAATAAAACTGTATACATAAACAAAATCTAGCATTTTTATTTCTCATCTGATCCTCTCCCTGATAGCAGGATATGATTAGATCATGAGAATTACTCAGAACATCAGGTAGTGGAGTCCCAGCTTAAGGTGTACGAGAGACTGCAGTCATTTATACACCAATGTAGCAAGAACTAAAGGGTGACTGTTCAGAGGGCTTAAAGTTAGACATTGACATTCTGAGTGATTGGATCTCCATCTAGCAGAAGCCATAGATGTGAAAGCCTGCTGGCTCCTATAGGGCCATTAAACTCAGCCTATTTCGTGGGTGGTCATCATTTATACCCCCTTAAATGCACCACCCTGCCTGATAATTGACAACACACAGAAAAGTAAAGGAGTCAACTGTGTCTCCCAGATGACTCTGGTAAAAATGGAGTGTCAAGCAGCTATTGACTCTGCTTATATAAAGGGTCAAATAAGGTTGACACTGATAGTAGAGAGTCAACTTAAGTTGACACCGATAGTAGAGAGTGAACTGAAGTTGACCCTTCATATAAGCAGAGTCATTAGCTCTTTGACTCTCTATTTCACCAGAGCCACGTGGGAGACACAATTGACACCTTTACTTTTCTGTGTGAAGTGACCACTCCCTTAGTCAATGCCTTACATACAACCTGAGAGACGTGGGTAGCTCATTATCTCTGACTGCTTCTACTCATCTATTTCAGGCATCAGTTGCGACAACGTCAGATGGTAAAACTTCTGCCGCACTCCGTTCATGTGTCCCTGCATGTTCTGCGCTTACTACAAATATAGCGGGTGTAACCACCAAAGTCACCTGCTGTACCACCGACCTCTGCAATGTTGATGGTAGCAATGCAGGTAGTGCCGCCATGATGACTTCATACAGCATCACCCTCACCATGACGTCACTCCTCCTGGTGTTCTACAAAGTCCTTCTGTAACCCAGACAACTGTAACGCCACCATGATGACGTCACACAGCGTCACCATGACGTCATACAACCTCACCATGACGTCATACAGCATCACCATGACGTCACTCTTCATGGTGTCCTATAAACTTTGCTGTAACACAGACAACTGTAATCTGTAGTTCAGAATTTGGATTGTATGTATTAACATGCTAATGTACCTTTATAAGATTCTGTAAAGAAAACCTTCAAAAAACGCCATGATGATGTTATACATCTTCTTTGTTGAAACAGTTTATATAAATGGGTAAATACCCAATTTACAAGATTGATTACTGATGTAACCAAAAGATTTGTAGTATAACATGCAGGTGCATAGTAATACTACTTGTTGAATTAGTAATGTAACTACACCACCATAGGAAGCTGTACATGACATTTATAAAAGCTCATACATGAAAACTCACGTTTAAATAAAGTTTCATAATAATGACTCTTATCATGGTTATTAAGAATATCCGTCTTGTCCTCCCATCTTTATTCTGCATAACCTTTAAGGAGTGTGTGTGTGTGTAATGACAATGGAAAGGTCTAATCATATCCTCAAGTATGTGGTAAATCCTTCGGGAACAATATGTCAATGATGCTCGGCGATTCCTAAAATACAGCTCACTGTTTGGGCAAAATTACTCTCAATTATCCCCCAAGAACAACACTAATTAAGGCAACTTCAAATAATATCCTTCTTTCTCATGACAAATATGATGAGGATGCTTTTTTTCTGAAAACCAAATAGGTAGGGGGATCTAGGGTCTGAGCAAACTTTACATTCACATTTTCATGATTAAGAAATGAATCATCAGTAGTATAGTATGTATCGGAACGGGACTATAGTTAACTACTGTTTATTACTCAATCGATATGCAGCCAATCAGAGGCCGCCATTTGGTCACGTGACCCGTTGCCATGGTAACGTGACCTACTTAGGGCTCTCAGCCAATCAGAAGCCAGCATTCTGGGTGACCTACTGACCTACTTAGAAGCTCTCAGCCAATCAGAGGCCGGCATTCTGGTAACCATGGTAACGTGACCTACTTACGTCACGTGACCTACTTAGGCTCAGCCAATCAGAAGCCGGCATTCTGGTAACTAGGGTAACGTGACCTACTTAGGGTTTTGTTTGTAAACAACACCACGCGGCTCTCTTGTTTGTAAACAACACCACGTGACACGTGACTGTTTGTAAACAAACAACTTATATATAGAAAATAAACACAACAAGTTCCATGTTATGTTAAAATTATATTTTCAAAAAAAAAGCACATCTGTTACAGCGTCTATGTGTAACTATGCGGGTTCTCATTCAAACACTATAACACTATCATACCGTAGCAGCAGCAGGTAGGACCGGAAGAAAAGCAAGCGCACGAGCAGAAGCGACGACACCATTTGCACCATCCGGCCGTCGCGTTGGTAGCCCTACTACCCGTCGCGCGTTCAACTGGAGGTTTAAGAGTGACAAATGACGATTCTTTGTCGACGCGACTGCTAACATCAGCAGCATCAGCAGCATCGGCAGCAGCGGCAGCAGCCTCGGCAGCAGCGGTAGCAGCAGCAGCAGCAGCGGCAGCAGCAGTAGCGTGAGCATTAGCAACAACAGCAGCAGCGACAGTAGCAAGGGCGGCAGAGCGGGCACTAGCAGCGTTATCAGCGGCGACATCGGCAGCCGCAACAGCATCAGCAGCAGCAGCGTCGGCATCGGTGGCATGAGTAGCTGCATCGGCGGCAGCAACAGCAGCAGTCACAGCCGCAGCGGCAACAACAACAACGTCATCACAACCAGCGTCACTAACAGCCGCAGTAAATGCAGCAGTAGCACGCTGAGCAGCACTAGCAGCAGCAGTAGCAGAGGCTACAGTATCAGCTTCACATTCGCGCGCCGCTTCGTCATTCCGCTTCATGTCACGGTAGCAACTTTCCATCATGGGGATCTGCAAATTGAGGCGCGGTGCTGGTGGTGGTAGTAGTAGTAGTAGTAGTAGTAGTAGTAGTAGTAGTAGTAGTAGTAGTAGTAGCGTGAACGATGATGACGATGCCGAATACGGTTTCACTCCCCCTTATATACCCTTACTCCCCCCTTTTTTCAAGCCACTGGCCAGCTGCCCCCTCACGGCAGGTCTTTAGATCAGCCTTAAGTCGCTTACTACGTGGCTCATCATCCCTCTAATCGCATTTTCCAGCCGCCGGCCGGCTGACTGCTGACGACAGGAGAGGGTGATTTGTTTTTCTTTAGATTTAAGCCGCTTACCACACGCGCACCCTCTAGTCACAGACAGAGTGACAGAAAGGGAGGGGGTCGCTTTGTTCACGCTACCTGTAGTTGTTTTTCTATACACACGCTGAGCCCATGACCCGCTAATCCTTTATACAGGTAACACGCGTTCAACTAATTACTCTATTGTATGACAGTCGGTACACGGATTTAATTTTAAACCACCTTCCCATCGGGATCCATGTCTGGCGGGGTGGAAGGATCCAGCTGAAAAGCGTGATTAGGGCTTTTGTTTCTCTTATGATAGCAGCAGGTCAGCATGCGACAGCTGAAAATGTCAGACTCGCCGCTCCTATAAAAGACTGAGATGCGTCTCTCTTTCCACACACCCTTCTACCATCGCCGCCGACACGGCCACCGCCTGCAGTCACCGCCATCACGCCAGCAGGGAATTTCGAGCTGAGTCTGCTTATTGCTTATTTTTTTTCTTTGAGCTTTTTGTTTTTTGAAATTTTTATTTTCACTCAGTATTTTTTGTTTCGGAGGAAAGAAATATGGCGCTGCAGAGGGCGCGAGTTTCTAAAAGACGGACAAGCGAACAAAGTGCCCTCCTCAACTGCCCGGCTATTTTTTTATCTCAAAGGAGAGAGCGTCACGTAGTTGAGGTTCACGCTTCTCTTGAAGCGTACCGAATTCTCGAGAAATGCAAAGCTGAGCGCCATCGTCGTTATACAAGGGCGGAAAAGGAAAACGTAGCGACATGGCCGAGAGCCGTCTTCTCAGAACAGTATTTACTCTACCATTGCATAACAGCCGCTCTCAGCGCCCCCACTCGTTGGGCGTTTCATGAAAAGAAAGAGCGCCGCTACTCTCCTCACCCTGCCTCCTCTTATAAAGTGAGAATAAGCGCTATGAAACGATTCGACAAGCCGATCGGTTTCTTGGGAGCGACTGCAGCTCCCACTCGGTGGGCGCGCGTTGTGGCCGACGTGAACACGGTCTCTAAACGTTTCGACGTCGTCACTTGTTATTCCGCATATTGCAACGCAGCCGAATTGAAGAAGATAGGGACGCACCATTTTAAACCATACGCTCCAATATGTATTTGTCACCGCCGCGCTCACACGCCTTATTGCTTTTTCGAGACGATCGTGTCACAACACAGAAATAGAAAAAAAAGCGGCAAAGCGACGTGCTTTGCCTAAATGATCAAAAAAAAAAAAAAATTAATCTCCTCCTCCTCCTCCTCCTCCTCCTCCTCCTCCTCCTCCTCTTCTTTTTTTTTTAAAAAATAAATATTTGTATTTATGACTATTGAGTGAAAATAGAATTTTATCGCAAAAAAAAAAAAGAAAAAAAAGTCACTTCTGCCGCCGCTACTGTGACACCGGCCGGTATCAATAAAAAGGTCGGCTGACTTTTCTCCACAACCATTCACTACCGACCGTTCGAGTGAGAAACACAGCAGACAGTCAGACACACAACCGCTCTCTGACGCGTCCTGAAAAAAAACAAAAAAATGTCGAGTAGTAAAAGCAAACTCTTCACAGAAATTCATTTCGACGCTCGACTACAAGGACCCTTTAGTTGTATCATTAGCGGTCCGTCGGCTTGTGGAAAATCGCGCTTGGTGGATCAATTTCTGAGCGACGTGAACAATTTGGTCACGCCGCCGGTGGAAAAGACTTTTTACCATTACGGCGAGTGGCAACCTCTGTTTGAAAAAATGCAAAATCAGTACGGTGTGGAATTCAGAGAAGGTCTTCCCAGCAAAGAGTCTATAGCGGGAGACGTGGAAGTAGCAGAAGACGCTTTACGACCACACACTCTACTGATATTGGACGATCTGATGAGCAGTTCTAATCAGCAAGTGGTAGCCGACATCTTTACTAAATACTCGCATCACTGGAACGTGATCGTCATATATATCACTCAGAACCTATTCCAGAAATCACCCGACTTTCGAACTATAAGTCTGAACGCTCACTACATGATCGTTTTCAAGAACCCGCGCGACATGGGGCAAATAGCTAGTCTGTCTCGCCAGGTGTTTCCCTCCAACGCGGCGGCCCTCTCTAGTATATTTACCCATGAACTCAAGCGACCTCACTCATACCTCCTTCTGGACTTCAAGCAGTCAACACCTGACGATCTGAGAATACGCTCCTCTTTGACGTCCATACACTCTCAGCTAGTATTCGTACCGCTAGACAAAAAAAAGAACAAGAGAAAGCAGTAGCAAAAATGTCTTCTCATCTACTCGAAAGACACTTTGGTACTCTCAAGCACTTAGCTAAGTGCTCGCCAAAGGACTGCTCGCATCTAATAGACTCTGGAAGCGACGATCTGATCGCAGCATTGAGTGAGATCTGTCACAATTTACTGGTAGGGAACATCCCGCTCAGCGACAAACAACTGGACAAGCTTCGAGAAACGGCTGACGTGTTGAGGGAGGTCGGCAAAAAATCTACGCCCATCAAGAAAAAGAGACGCGTCTTGGTACAAGAGGGAGGTTTCCTCATTCCGTTTCTCATAGGGATGGCCTTACCGCTTATAAAGAGCATTCTCCGTATATGAGACACCTCATTCGACACCTACTCGCCGACAGTACCACCACTACCGCCAGCGTCATCGCCACCGTCGTCCCCATGACGGACTCAGAGCAGCAACAACACTACAAACGCTTAGCGCTCGTGGATCCTGAGACGCTCTACAAATCATCACGAGCAGGTCTACTTCATCATGTGCCCGCTGCTGCTACTACTAGCGCTGCTACTACTGCAGTCGCTGCTGCTAGTACTTCTACTGCTCCAAACCTTCCTCCTCTTCCTGATGAGCGTACTGAAAAGAACAAGAATTCCGCTCCTGCCACCGCCGCCCGCCTACCTGCCGATATGGCCTATTACAACAAGCAGGCAGAACAGTCCCTTCATCCCGACGCGGCCTTGCACCAGGTGCTACAGTTTATCTACAGGGACTTGGACTTAGTGTTGAACGATCCCACTTTGGAATCGCGCGAGAAAATGTTGAAATACCGAAGGTTGTTGAATAGATTGCAATTTTTTCTCGCGAATCCCAACAACAGCAACATCTCTTTGTCCTACACTTCTTCGCCCCCGGCTCACCTCTGTCAGTCTGCTGAAGAAGCCAGCGCGTCCCTACTTGAGCGGTTGGTGAACCAAGTTCCCAAGAGGAATCGCACCCGGACCGTGGCGCTGTACAAACAATTGGAGAAATCCGGTGTGGTCAAGTGGAACGAGGACGGTGCGGTGCGCGAGATGTCGGGTCGGAGAATACCACCTGAGCATCGCATCAACATAGTGGACTTACTGAACGACGCCGCCAGGTTCAGGAAGACGGCGCCCAGACCGGCGGGCTACTCTCCGTTCACAAAAGCGCTGCGCGAAGCAGTTCCCACAGACTCCTTGATCGGAAACCATCTGTATAAAGCGAGCGGACCTGGCCAAAGCTTGGACACACGGCTTGCTGACAGAGGTCGGAAACGACCGAGCTTCGACTCGGAAGAAGGAGAAGCAGCAGCAGCAGCAGTAGCAGCAGCAGACTCTTCTCTCCAGGTGGACGATCAATCCTCTGACGACGAGGAGGGCAGTGAACTTTTCCAAACTCCGACTTCCTATAGGAGCGCGGGGAGTAAGAAAAGGAAAGGGCGCAACCGCCTAGCGGCGACGTCGTCGTTCACGCCCTCAACAGGTCGACGATGGGCAAACCAGTGAAGAGACTGACCAAGAAGGAAAAAGAAAAGAAGCGCGTAGTAGCTAGATATACCGACGTCAAAGCGCCCTCCAGTTTCACTAGCGTGACTAAACTCCAGAAACATCATTTTCGCCACCTAAACCCGGCCGTCATCCGAGATGCTTTAGTGTCGCTGGACGCCTACACTAAACATAAACCCATTCGGAGAAAATTCGCAAGGAACAAGACTGTAACCGGCGCAATCGATCAGCAGTGGCAGATAGATCTGATGGACATGCAGGCTTTGGCGTCTCACAACGACCGCTTCCGGTACATGGTGACGGCGATCGACGTTTTCTCTAGGTACGCGTGGGCCGTTCCCATTAAATCCAAGAGCGGCGCTGATGTTACCGAGGCCTTCCGAAAGATGACAGACACTGGCGAGAGACGACCGCGCACTGTTCAGACAGACAAGGGGAAAGAGTTTTTGAACAAGATCTTTCAAGATCACTTGAAGAGCGAGGGCATAGAGTTTTTCACTGGCGAGAACGACGACATCAAAGCTAGTCTAGTGGAGCGCTTGAACCGCAGTCTGAAGGAGAAGCTGTGGCGTTATTTCACACACAAGCGCACGTATCGCTACGTAGACATACTGCACCATGTAGTGTCTTCTTACAATCGCACTCACCACAAGACGTTGAAAATGGCGCCGGCTCAAGTCAGCTCGGAAAACAGCGAAACAGTTTTCTACCGACAAGATCTCCCAACTAACAAACAAATCGACGAAATATGGAAAAAGAAGAAAAAAACAAAGACGTCCGCCGTCGACGTCATCGCTCCGGGTGACAGAGTGAGGATGTTGAGAACTAAAGGCGCCTTCGACAAAGGGTACGAGGGAAACTGGCGCGAGGAAGTGGTCGACGTTGCTAAGACGTTGGGAAGCAGAGGGTTCGAGCTGAAAGACGACAAGGGCGAGGAGATAAAAGGCGTCTTCTACCCGGAAGAGGTTCAGAAGGTGTACAAGAGTCGTTACGACAACAACTACCTGATAGACGAGGTGTTGCGCCGCAAGACCGTCGACGGTAAAGAGTTAGCTTTCGTACGTTGGTTAGGTTACGACGACAAGTTCAACGAGTGGATCCCCGTCAAAAAAATGAACATCACTCTACCTAGCAACAGCTCTATGGAGTATTATCCTGACAACAGCTTGACGTCTTTCCGAACTCACTTCGACTCGCCGCTCCTTCTGCCCGAAGCGTACCAAGCGGCTCTGACTGAGATCATCCTCCCTACAGAATGGACTAACGTGCACGACGACGACTTGATCATCGTTGTTCCTCTGCGCACCAAGGGTTCGCTAGAGGAGGCGATCAAGGTTTTAAAAGACACTAAATTCGCCGAAAGAAGAAAACCGCAGGTAGACTGGAGGGGAATGAAAAACGCGAACGGTCTGAGCAAGCTAACGTTCAGCTCAAAATACCCGCTGAGCTGGAAGGAAGCGAGCTATGTAACGGTGGAAGAGATATCAGACACGTCGGAAGAACAGCGATTGAAACCGGAAACAAAAAGGTTCAAGAGAGAGGTCGACTTGAGACAGACGAATGCCGTATACAAGCAGTTCTTGTCCCCGGCGGTGAAGAAGAAGGCGATCAGCGATCAAGCAAGACAGATGATCGAAGAGATGGAGAAAGTCATGGGAGTGCGCAGTTTCATGCCAAACATATTCGAGATACCTCCTATTTTCACCGGAAGCAACCACACCCTAGTCGAGCGCTTGAGTGAGACGTTGCGAGATGACAGACTAGAGGGCTCCAGCTTCTTGCTCAAACCGATGGGGATCTTATCGTACGACTCCAAGACGAAACGCGTCACCATCAAACCGCCGAGACACTGTGCTGTCCTGCTGACTCAGCATCTCGCATGCGTTCTAGGCTTCGGAGAGAAGACGTGTTTCGCATCGCCGACTACCGGCGCCTACTCGATGGATGTTTTCGGGGACCTGCACTCTGTGTACATATACACCGACATGATCCAGGAGAGACGTGTGGGCGACATGCAAGTGCCGCTGTTACGCTGCGTCGCGGTGGACAGAGGCGGAAAGCGTGTAGGTGGCGTGCAAGCTATCAGTTTTCCCCATTTGGATTATTTCCCCTTGAAATCCAAGAGGTTTACCGAGGTCGGCATCTATTTAAGAGACCGATCCGGTCATTCCATCCCATTCGGTAGAGGCGAGGTAACCGTGACACTTCATCTGAGACCTATTGAGCGCTGAAAGAGAGAAAAATGATGCGTCAACGCGTTCCGTACTTTCCACCCAGGCGCACCGTCGGCAGAGGGTACAGCGATTACTACAACGCGCAGCTGGGCAACGGCATCAACGTGTACAGCGGGCGCTCTTTCCAGAGCGGGCACGGTTTGGGCGGCGCTCTGTTAGGTCTGATG
Organism: Harmothoe impar; assembly: GCA_947462335.1. Classification (NCBI taxonomy): domain Eukaryota; kingdom Metazoa; phylum Annelida; class Polychaeta; order Phyllodocida; family Polynoidae; genus Harmothoe; species Harmothoe impar. Next base: position 10,525,529 of record OX381715.1, on the reverse strand, counting down.
CCCTCGGCTACCCCGCTATTGAAGTTGGTGGGAAAAACGCTGCTCCGCGCCGGTGTGGGCGTAGCTAAAGATGTGCTGGCGGGTCGGACTTTAAAGAGCAGCGTGAAAGACCGAGGCGCAGGCGCTCTGAAGAGACTGGCGAGTACGGCGTTCTCGGGAGGAAAGACGACTGTCGCGTCTAAGAAAGGGTCGAAACATCGCTGGCATTCTCCTCAGACGGGCGGTGGCTCTTGCAAGACACGTAGAGGGGATGTATTTGACCGGTAAGCGCCTAGGCGTTCAGGTATAAATAAAAAGACTGGAGTCTGTCGTCCGCGTGAAGAGAGAACACAATGGCTTACGTACACGAGAGCAGTAACGAGTGCGCGCTCTCTGAGCTCGACCTGCACACCGTAGCGCCGACTCAGACTACTATCTTAAAGTCGTCTTTCCTGGGGATAGAAACAAAAAACTCTTTAGAGGATGGAGGTAACATAAATTTCACCATCAACAAGTCGCAAGAGTACACAGACCTGAACGAGAATTACCTTCATCTGGAATGTCAAGTGCTGAAACCGAACGGAGCGGCGCTCGAGGACACCGACGCGGTAGCTCCGGTGAACAACTTGGCTCACTCTCTCTTCAAAGACGTCCAAGTCTCCATCGGCGGTTTCAAAGTGTCTGGCAACACCGAGACCTACCCTTACCGAGCTTACTTGGAAGGGTTACTCAACTACAACAAAGACGTGAAGGACGGCGTCATGAGCGCCCAGGGGTGGCATGAAGATACGCCTGGTCAGTTTGACGCGTTGACTGACGCGAATGCGGGGTACAAAGCGCGTAGGAAGCTAATCTCCAACAAGCGCTTTTCGCTGATGGCGCGACTGCACTTTGACCTGGCTCATCAACCGAAGCTCATCGTTGGAGAGACAGAAATCAATCTCACTCTGAAACAGGCAGCGCCCTCTTTCTATCTGATGTGCGCCGCTGACGGAGGCTACAGCTTGAAGATCTACAAAGCAAAGCTCTACGTGCGACGCGTGTTGGTGGCGGACGCTGTAGCGGAAACGCACGAGAGAGCGGTGATAGAACACGGTCCCTTCGACTACCCGGTGAACAGAGTGGAGGTGACGACGTACGCCATCCCTCAAGGTAACAGATATCACAGCTACACGCACTCCAACACAGGCCAGCTTCCCAATTCGATGATGATTTGCTTCCTAGACCACGACGCCTTCAACGGTAGCTACACCAAGAACCCGTTCGAGATGAAGCATTACGACATCAGCTCGCTTCAAGTGATAGTGAACGATCAGAAAGTGCCGAACGACGCCTACGTGCCCGACTTTAAGACCAAAGCGGCCGTGAGAGAGTCTGATTGGCTGAGAGCTTCTAAGTAGGTCAGTAGGTCACCCAGAATGCTGGCTTCTGATTGGCTGAGAGCCCTAAGTAGGTCACGTTACCATGGCAACGGGTCACGTGACCAAATGGCGGCCTCTGATTTGCTGCATGTCGATTGAGTAATAAACAGTAGTTAACTATAGTCCCGTTCCGATACATACTATACTACTATCATCTACAAACGTTTTGAATCGGTATAATTCCTTCATCCCATTGTATTCGTGCAACTGTAAGCTTCAATTTTATACCAAATATGCTAATATTTGTCTATTATTATCAAATTTTCCCTTGAAATTTCCAACAAAAAAAGCCATCCAAAACATGCTTTTGGTGACGTGCGCGGTGAAAAGTAACAAGGATATTATTTGGAGTGGCCTAATGCCTACACCATGATAAACCCCGGCCTCTGGTGTACCAGCAAACCAGCCTTCACACACAGCGTCTCGTTTTTAACTGCTGCATTGTGGAATCACCCAAGTGTTAAAGATAGTATCTCACCTCGAATCACTCGTATTTCTCTGGGCACCACATAGGTATTGGAAATTCTTAAGGGATGTTCATTTATTAATTACAAGGGGTTGGTGAGATTGCACACGGAGGTGCGGAAAATTGTTACGACCTACCCTTGAGAGCACGTAGAAAGGCCCCGAAAAACTTTCACCCTCCCTTTGAACTATAGTAATGTGCTGGCTTTTTTTGCTTAAAAGGGGCTACATTTTTTACACCCCCCCCCCCCCTCAAAAGAGGTCAGAATTTTTTACCCCCCCCCCACATCAGGAGGGGTCGCAAATTTGTATGCCCCCTGTAACTAATAAATGAACACTCCCTAAAGCACTTTGATACGTGTAAAAATATGAGAATTAAAACGAATTCACCCACAATGAGTTACTGTCTGACTGTCTACCAGACTTGAATGCCCCTGACCATATTATACTCATTGGGCAGGGGTAAGAATATCTGTATACCCACACTATCAAAATCAATAAATTGAAATCACTATCCTCCACACTTTTACAAGAAATACTTTACTACTGCTATCAACTACAAACTCAGCTGCCGTCTCTGACCAGCTGCCGTCTCTGACCAGGTGTAAAAAAAGGTGTTTTAAAAACAATTATACTCATATATTAATAAGGATTTGTGAAAACGTTATGGCGGTTGTTATATATTTATAATTATAGTTATAACTAGCCTCCTGCTGTTGGTATTTTGACCTTATCAAGCCAAGCCGGTCAGAGGCGGCACCCGGTCAGAGACGGCACCCGGTCAGAGACGGCACCCGGTCAGAGACGGCACCCGGTCAGAGACGGCACCCGGTCAGAGACAAAAACATTGGCCCAAGGTCGTGAGACACAGCCTTCAGCTTAATTACTGATTATGAATTTAGTTTGCCAACAACCTTAATTTTCCTCCACTCCCACGATTGCTGTAGGGGTATGAACCGTTTGGCCGTTAACTCAAGGTAGGAGTGGGTGCTCGATGAACCGCATCAACGTACAACGGTGTATACCGAGGTTGCAGGTTCCTTAGTAGGGGGCACCATTGCTTGATCTGGTAACTGGCGAGATAAGTAGTAGTTAAACTAGAGGGTTGCACGTAGGAGCTGTTTGCCTGATAAGGGTTTCAGATGATCCCCAAGTCATAAAAGTTAACCCATCTTTCCTGGATTTCCATGCAACCATGGGACTGAAAGGTATTGCACAAGCACAGCGTAACTTCAACCATTGAAAAATGGAAAACACTTTGGATATTAAAGGATGGATTTCTGGCAAAGGCCATTTGGGCTGTCAGTTCAAAACTGATTGCACCTGAATGCCAAGGTTATGGCGTACATTTGGTATTGTACGTCTTACATTTACAGATATCCCATGTATCAAAGTGGCATTATCACAGAGCGTGTCCATTCAAAGTTCAGATACTGTTCTAGTTTACCATATGGTAGCGTTGCGAGTAGTGATATTGCTCCTTCAAATAGATTTAACCGGAAACAGGTTTAAAGAAAAAAATATGACAGAAAACATTAAACCTTTAAGATGGAGTATCCTAACACATGTCAACCTTATGTATGCATACACATACTATCTTCTTGCCAAATACCAATGTAATCCGAAAATGAATATATTGGTAGAATAGATGCAGATTTCCTTCCAGATCTAAGTCATCCTCCACTGCACCTGAATCACCATCAGCTATACACTCTGGGGAGGGAGGGCTATTTCTAATGCAATCCACTGCATGGTTGGATAGGCGCAGACAGTGAGATCCAAACTGTATAAAACACAACTTTTCTGCATTTTCTAATAAACCGTACACTGTACATTTAGTATATACACGGCTGTGTTCTTTTATGGTGCAGAGGAGTCCTCCTCCTGAGGTTGGCAAGTAGTCAAAATTAAGAACTGCAAGGTCACAAAGTCCCTTTTTTGAACCTTCATCCTAGTGACAGTTTTGTCCAAAAGTCGCTTGAATAATGGCCCAGGTCGCCTGGTCGCTTTTGACCTATCTGCAGTCACTCTTTTGTCATTACATCAAACTGTGGTATTATAAGTAACTATGGGCATCTAACCTAATAACTGCAAAATATATAATTACAAGAAGTAAAGAATGGTGGTGTTCTAATTAACAGAACTTTAAATTGAAACCTGTTTTTCAAAAACGTCCCAGCTATATCGAAAATTTATCACATCTGGAAAATATAAATCTTGAGATCATAATGATAAAGTTATAAATTCATCCCTACATACATAATCAAATGGACGGAGTAATGTAAGATAATGTTGTATTGAGGAAGTCCTAATATGTAAGAAACGATTTAATTCTCCGTCCTTTACGATAAAGGTTACGCTAGGCAAATATTCCTCTTCATCTGGTGTACTTGTAAACCCTCTATCCCAGTGGGCACAAAATCTTGATTCAACGTTGACAACTGGTTGATATAGGGTTACAGGGTAGATCAACATGTTTTCAACATTGATGCAATGTTACTATTCCAAAGTTGTCAACCAACACCTGTTTCAACATTGATGCAATGTTTGGATATTAACCTTGAATCAATCATGTGATTCCTGCCTTTCCCACTAGGTGCCTCCACAAGCTCCTCCTTAGCAAATCTATGTACATGCTACATCTATTTTCCCTAATTGCAAGCTCTTATTTTCTCATCAATGTATACAATTGATCAAAATCTCATTCATTTTCATTGACAACTGTGGTGTGTGCATTTGGTTGACATTTGGAATTTAATGACAAGAATAAATGCATGGTAAGACACCCTTTATGTTGCTAAGAATAATAGATAAAGTCTCAGTCCTGACAGGATCAGTTTGAAACGGATATTAATGCCTCTTAGTGTGATCACCAGAGGTCATTCATGTACCCCTGTCCTGGATGGTGCTAGAATTAGCATTTAATCTTGGAGAAACGGGGGGGGGGGGAGGATGTTGTAATGAAAATACTTAAACTGCAAGGAATGCATCTACATAAGAATACTGCATTTAGGTTGAAAACATGACTATATTCTTAATCCCAAATTATCCATCAGCAGTCAATATCAAATCAATGTAAATCATCATATTTATCATGTTTATTTGTTGTTGATTCACAATGGCCATATCAATGTTGAATCATTGATGAATGATCAATGTTGATGACCTCATCAATATCAACGAAATGACAACCCTGTATCAACTGTTGATATCATGTCGCTACACACATTGAATTAACATCAACTAAAGTTTGCCCACTGGGATAGGGGGTCCATTATCAAGCCAGTGTCAATACTATGTACATAGAAACCTTGTCCAAATATAACTGCACGTGTTTGTATCTATTCACTGCTAAGATCCATATACATGGTTTGACAGGCCCATTCTCTAGATATCTATGAACAGAAAACAATGATGGCTCCGTTAATCCATTCAGGATTGTGCAGGGCTTTGATGAACCTTTATGCTTTTTTAGTTTTTTAGTTTGAGATTAATGAGTTTTAGAAAATCACAAATCTTTGGTTGCTTTTCAGATTTAATCCAGTAGTCAGAAAGACATATTCCAGTGTAGTACGTACGTCCTAGAGTTTATCTAGAAATAAATAAGTTCTTTATGATTCATCTACACTCAAGGTACTTCTGCTACGAGAGGAAAAATCTATAACCGATAGTTTATTTTTTAATTGCGCTAAATAGTGATGCTGCAATAATGTTGTATAATGTTGACTCTGCATGCATGATGACGACACAGGACATCACACACTAAATCATTATGTGGCCCTTGCAGGGTTAATGCCCTTGTTCATCCACAGAACAGTGTGTTTTTGGTTATTTTTAGATCCGGGTAGGTCACTAGTGTACTGTTAACCCTTTAAGGGACATATATTACTTTAATACACTACACCCTTTATCCCCTCAGTAGCTGAATGCAGTCCTTGTGAGTAACCGACTAGTTCTGCATTCAGGCATCATGTCGAACCCACAAGGCTGCTACACTCCTGATGGAAGTTGACCTGTTGTATTGCATGTATGCATCATGATGACGAATTGCAGAGCATGCAGCCCTTAAAGGGTTAGGCTGCTGAATTTGATTTATCAGTTAGTGCACCGTACGTCTTGGCCGCTTACAAAACAGGTCATGATAAGCAAATTTTCCTTCTTATCTATTATTGTTGTACACTCTTGGGGTCCATCATTAATCTTAGTTCAACCATACAAAACCAGATATCTAGTAAAGATACATGCTTTGACAAGCACATTTCCAGGATCCCTATGTGCATGTCAAAAGCAGGGTACATGTATACCGAGCTATCAAAAAAAAATGCTTGGAGGAAAAACCTTTTTCACAAATAGTACTAGAAAAAAAATTCAAACAAACGTTATTAAGTTGTTGAAGTTGAAGTTGAAAATTCTTTTATTTATACTGGTCCATTACATTTAGCCTAGGGCATGTTTTACTAATAAACCAGCTCGGTTGTTCAGCATGAACATACAAAAGCAATAGTATAAGTACAAAATAAGTCCTTATGGACAGGCTATGTTACATTTAAATAAAGAGGCCTAAAATTTTGTGTCAGATGTTATGACACATGCCTGATGTAATTTGGCATTGGAGAGATGGAGTAATTTAGGGTTTAATTTTGAATATGAGAGTTATGGCCTTTATGGCCTACATATGCATTAGTTGGGTTGTTGTTAGGAGAGATGGAGATGAGAGGTATTAGTTTCTTAATAGTAGTCAATTGGGGGTGGCACTGAGAGAGGGAAATAATGCTGGGACTCCCAGGGGGAGATGTTCTATGTCCTTGACATGAGGGTAACTCATGTCGTTGGGTCATTTTGTATCGCTACCTCTTGAATATGGGCACACTGCGCAGGTATCTGCGCATATAGCTTAAATGTATCAAACTGGGCTAATATTCAGTAACCGGATACATATACATGCTTATTAAGTCATATTCAAATATTGGGCAATTTCGAGCAAAATTGAGCATTTTATATAGGACTTTGAATATTTGATATATTTGTAACCAATAATATTTGCTATTTTTTTCCCAAGTTAAAACATTGAAACTATTTATCAATAAATCATTACCTAGAATGACATAGATTTCATTAAGTTATTAAAGTAACCAAGAGTATAAAATGTAATAAATTTATACCCTGATTCTAGCCATTTTATACTCTATTTTTAGCTTTAAATGTAAGATTTAAACCGATTTTGCATTATTTTTTAACTTCAAAGGCCAAAGAACCTAAAATTATGCCTGGGACCCCCTATCAAAAGCACTTTTATATGTTAGCAAATGATCTTAACTATTTTCTGAGAGAGTTAAAAAAACATTCTGTTAACTTTGAATACTATTTTTAGCTAATAAGGCTACAAAATAATGAAAATGTATTCCTATTCTTTCCAGAAACATCATATTTTTACCCAGAATACCCTTGCATACACTTGTAAAATCATTTTTGCCGCAAATTGGAACGTATAGGCGTTTCACATGTGAGGTTTTACATTTCTGTGCAGAATGGTTGATATGAAGAAAATCCTGGAAGTTTTCACACTTTTTTTTCAAAATTCTGTATTTAAAAAAGTAGCTCGGGACCCCCTATTTTTCTTTTCATTTTCTGATTCTATATGATTCAGACTGCATGTAGAAAAAAAATAGGGAGATTCTGTTAACTTTGATCAAAGGGTAGCGACCCACCTTAAAGCGTTTGGAAATGTTTGGAAAACGTCTTTTGGTAGCTGGGTAACCCTTTGAGGGTTAAAGAAAGATTTAATGTGTAATGCCATTTTTTTATCATTATGTAGGGTCTTGTGAGTAAATCGCAAGTGCTGCATTTAAGGCCACTCAAAGAAGGTTTCTCATCACCAAGGAGTGAAAAATATGACGAGGGAGGCTTTTTTCCTCTTTTTATTTAAACTCTTGGGCTAAAATGTATAGGAAAATGTTTTCCATCACCAAAGTTCACATTTTAGTAGTTAAGAAATTATTTGTCTTTAAAAGTGGGGAAAATGTACATTATTCCTATCCTACTGCATTACTGGCAGAAATAGCTTTAATCTGATACTAAATATGCCAACATTTGTCCATTTTTATCATGCTTTTCAGCAAAGATCTGCAAAAAAAAGAAGAAAGTTTCCCTCAAAAGCTAATTTTTATGATGCGTGCTGACATTACAAGGCCCTGATGACAAAGTACATAGTACATTCAAGTATTATGCAGCCCTTTAAGGGCCAACCTGCTAGCCGTAATTTATGAGCATCGTGACTGCAAGGAGGAACTTTGAAGTGGTTTTAAATATCCAATGTTGAATTTACTTCTTGGCAATGGCATAATATTTGGCCTGATCACCAAAGGCAACATGTAAACAGAAACTGTGTTTTCAGGATATAAGCTGAGAGCTGTCTTCAGTTGGCTCAATCCTCCTCTAAATGGTAGACGTCTGTTGAAGTTCCACCATCCCTGAACCATCCTGCCATCATGAAGAGTCTCATGCTGGTTGTTCTCTTAGCCGTCCTTCTCCAAGGTAAGGTCAGGAACATCATGGCATAATCACTTATCACTTGTATTCATTAGTTTCCAGGTTACATGACAGGATGCATCATGTCTGTAGACATGTACAGGCATGCCAGTCTTTGCGAACGCTTTTCCATCCCTCAGGACATATATGGCTGTGCAAATGTTAAATGTTGCAGGACAAGCTACATTTTTGAAGTACCGGATACCTACATATATGATGATTTATGCATTTTACGTGTAAAATTGTATAGTCTATTAAGAGTGCGTCATATTTATAATCATGCATGGACAAATTATGATTTATACTTGTATAGTTTAACACAGTATATCGACAAACCTTTTCGACTTTAGAACAAAACTAAATTGTTTTCATTCAGAAAAGACAACACATTACTGGACATTTGGCTTTGCTTAACTCGTCAATCTGCTGGTCCGGTGGCTTTTTAGGTGGACATTGCCACTATCCTGCATGTTTTTTAAGAATGTGCAGCTGTTTTACCTTAGTCGACCATACAAGAGACCTTGTTTTAATTGGTCTTCAACGAGTCAATAAAATTTGTCATTTTAACGATGTTAAATACCAGTAAAGCAAAGGTGATATTACGATACATATATCTATTTTCCTATTTCTAACAGTCAACAACATGGATACCCGGTCTAAATCCAAGGTTTTATGTATTTATACAATAATTTTATACACGCGGATTGACCGGAGGAACTTCGTAATTGTGATAATCAAAATTGGCTAATAAAGGTTTAATAGTCTCTTAAAATGGGGGGGGGGGGAACAAAGGCCTCCACCTGGTAGTTGTATCATGCTAGATTCATTAGACCAAAATTTATTAGATTTACTTACCTCGGTTGTAGTATAGTCTGTAGTTTGTACTATCGTTATACATATGATATACATGTACAAAAGAGTCCCGAAACATATAAATTTATTTTATAACAATTTACTATGTATTTGTGTGACCATTACTGTGTGAGATATGGTTCATATACCTTGTAAAGTTTCACCCACGTGGCGTCTGTTTGCCCCCACTGTTCTATTATTAGGTGCAATCTACAACTCCTGCTATTTGCTGCCATTATGTCAACCAATCATATAGATTTCTACCCCCAATCAAGTCATGCCATGAGTAGCTATTTATGCTACTTAAGGCTTTAATTGGGTGACTTGAAATGTACAACCATGTAATTATAGCCCTGTCTAGACCAATCAATAGTGGGTTTCAAGGGAATGGAGATCATCCCAAGTCACTCAATCTGTGGGAATAAAACAACCACCCATGCCTCAATTTATGAATGGTCCATTGTATCCATATATAATATATTACTCATTAATTAAAGGGGCATTGTCACCACTCGCACTTACCACATAGCAGACTAGAACAGTACTAGAAATGTGAGTGGGAAACTCTTGGTGAGGATGCCACTTTAATGGGTCTGTACATTCCATATCAAATGCAAAGCAAAGTCACCTGGCATTTGGACCAGAATAAAATCAAAGCTTTTCAGGCTCATATATACCCGTTACCCACAACGTTAGCGCCTGTGGGTATTGCCGGATATACTAGGAGAGATGGGTTGTACTTTGTGATGTGTGACTGGCAAACAGCTCCTGTCTAAAACGTCCCGTATCTCAGAAATAGATTTCGATTTCTTTTTTGATTTTGCAGTGTGTATTTATTTCATAAATGATTTACAACGATCAAAAAAATATATGTGAGCTTCATGGTATACAGTGTCACGATTTATCACCATAATAGGGGTCTTATGCCCATACATAGAATGTGATTTTTGATATGCTACATGATATAATATTCAGATATATGGCAGAGATTACTGCATCTTTGTTAAACAATATATATAGTGCATTGTATATCCAGAAACCTAATGATTTCAATATATCCCGACTTGCAAAATACAGACAACATACTTCCACCAGGGTAGAAGTTGAACATTGGCCTACACAAGACGAGGGAGACTTTTGTTGAATCGTCTTTCTCCTCTACTAGTATAAGTATAGACTCAATAGTTACTTCTCTTCTGCTCCAAATGATCTCATTGGAAGATCGTGTCAATTGATGTGAAATGATGTCAATAAACATATTAGTAGTATAGTATGTATCGGAACGGGACTATAGTTAAGTACTGTTTATTACTCAATCGACCTGCAGCCAATCAGAGGCCTCCATTTGGTCACGTGACCCGTTGCCATGGTAACGTGACCTACTTAGGGCTCTCAGCCAATCAGAAGCCAGCATTCTGGGTGACCTACTGACCTACTTAGAAGCTCTCAGCCAATCAGAGGCCGGCATTCTGGTAACCATGGTAACGTGACCTACTTACGTCACGTGACCTACTTAGGCTCAGCCAATCAGAAGCCGGCATTCTGGTAACTAGGGTAACGTGACCTACTTAGGGTTTGTTTGTAAACAACACCACGTGGCTTTCTTGTTTGTAAACAACACCACGTGACACGTGACTGTTTGTAAACAAACAAACAAAAAAAAGTTATGTAACTTATATATAGAAATAAAAACACAACAAGATAATTTCTTTTCTTTTCATTTTATTCTTTATTTTCATTTCAATCAGAAAAAACACACAAGTTTATGCTTTTTTAGCTTGCTTCTTCGATTTGCAGCAACTCAACAGGCCGCAAAGTCTCACGCCGCCGTCACTCGCACCACCACACCCCGGACGACTTCTCTCCAATAGACATTGCACGACTTTGGATAAATCCAACACCATTTCGGCAAGGCAGAGAATCTTTGCCTCCATGAAACGGCCGCCATCGCAACAACCCGTCACAACAGCATCATCGATAGCTTCTGACTCACGGCCCGGTCGCTCAGCTTTGGGATTTTGCTCATGCGCATGACGCACTTCTTGGGGTTTCTTGTTCGACATGCTTCAATTAGGAAATGAATGCAATGAGGTCCACAGGTGTCAGCAGAAGTGTCTTGTAGTTGAATGCGGTTTCTTTGCCACTTGAACGGAGCAGAGCGTTCCACGAAAGACAAGAACTCCGCACTCAGCGGCGGTAAGCCGAAGGAATCAAAGTAGTACACTTCACCCGTGCTCGACACGTAAAACGCCACCCAATGCTGACCTGGTAAATGTTGCGGATCTGTGTTGCTCACGAAACAAGTGTCTTTGATAGGGTGCTTCGGAATAGTGTCACAAGAGAAAACGCCCAGGAAACGATGTTTTGTGTGAACGTTTTCCTTCAACACTCTGCTTATTTCAAGCGTGTTCATACGATACGCCAAGTACCGCCGTCTTGTCTTCAGTTCATGTGGTAGTCGGTGACGGGGTGTCGATCTCGGGTCAGCTCGACGACGTTGTCGTACACCAAGTAGAGTAGCACCGTTGTTGTCGCTTGTAGCGCCGAGCGGAAACTGACTTCCACCCTCAGCTGACCCGCTCTTATAAGGTTCACGCGACACCCGTCGTGCGATCTGTCTGGGGTTAAGTCGAGGGGGAACACCGTGTAACCGTTCAGGAATTGATCGTATGAAATACCGCAGGAGCGCGCGCCCTCGTACATCCCCGTTTCCGTGTGTAGCGCCAAGTACTCTCTCACGGCCGCTTTGGTCTTAAAGTCGAGCACGTAGGCGTCGTTCGGCACTTTCTGATCGTTCACTATCACTTGAAGCGAGCTGATGTCGTAATGCTTCATCTCGAACGGGTTCTTGGTGTAGCTACCGTTGAAGGCGTCGTGGTCAAGGAAGCAAATCATCATCGACTTGGGAAGCTGGCCTGTGTTGGAGTGCGTGTAGCTGTGATCTCTGTTACCTTGAGGGATGGCGTACGTCGTCACCTCCACTCTGTTCACCGGGTAGTCGAAGGGCCCGTGTTCTATCACCGCTCTCTCGTGCGTTTCCGCTACAGCGTCCGCCACCAGCACGCGTCGCACGTAGAGCTTTGCTTTGTAGATCTTCAAGCTGTAGCCTCCGTCAGCGGCGCACATCAGATAGAAAGAGGGCGCCGCTTGTTTCAGAGTGAGATTGATTTCTGTCTCTCCAACGATGAGCTTCGGTTGATGAGCCAGGTCAAAGTGCAGTCGCGCCATCAGCGAAAAGCGCTTGTTGGAGATTAGCTTCTTGCGCGCTTTGTACCCCGCATTCGCGTCAGTCAACGTGTCAAACTGACCGGGCGTATCTTCATGCCACCCCTGGGCGCTCATGACGCCGTCCTTCACGTCTTTGTTGTAGTTGAGTAACCCTTCCAAGTAAGCTCGGTAAGGGTAGGTCTTGGTGTTGCCAGACACTTTGAAACCGCCGATGGAGACTTGGACGTCTTTGAAGAGCGAGTGAGCCAAGTTGTTCACCGGAGCTACCGCGTCGGTGTCCTCGATCGCCGCTCCGTCCTTTAGCACTTGACATTCCAGATGAAGGTAATTCTCGTTCAGGTCTGTGTACTCTTGCGACTTGTTGATGGTGAAATTTATGTTACCTCCATCCTCTAAAGAGTTTTTTGTTTCTATCCCCAGGAAAGACGACTTTAAGATAGTAGTCTGAGTCGGCGCTACGGTGTGCAGGTCGAGCTCAGAGAGCGCGCACTCGTTACTGCTCTCGTGTACGTAAGCCATTGTGTTCTCTCTTCACGCGGCCGACAGACTGACGCCGGCCGCCTCCAGTCTTTTTATTTATACCTGAACGCCTAGGCGCTTACCGGTCGAATACATCCCCTCTACGTCTCTTGCAAGAGCCACCGCCCGTCTGAGGAGAATGCCGGCGACGTTTCGACCCTTTCTTAGACGCGACAGGCGTCTTTCCTCCCGAGAACGCCGTACTCGCCAGTCTCTTCAGAGCGCCTGCGCCTCGGTCTTTCACGCTGCTCTTTAAAGTCCGACCCGCCAGCACATCTTTAGCTACGCCCACACCGGCGCGGAGCAGCGTTTTTCCCACCGACTTCAATAGCGGGGTAGCCGAGCGCATCAGACCTAACAGAGCGCCGCCTAAACCGTGCCCGCTCTGGAAAGAGCGCCCGCTGTACACGTTGACGCCGTTGCCCAGCTGCGCGTTGTAGTAATCGCTGTACCCTCTGCCGACGGTGCGCCTGGGTGGAAAGTACGGAACGCGTTGACGCATCATTTTTCTCTCTTTCAGCGCTCAATAGGTCTCAGATGAAGTGTCACGGTCACCTCGCCTCTACCGAATGGGATGGAATGACCGGATCGGTCTCTTAAATAGATGCCGACCTCGGTAAACCTCTTGGATTTCAAGGGGAAATAATCCAAATGGGGAAAACTGATAGCTTGCACGCCACCTCGACGCTTTCCGCCTCTGTCCACCGCCACGCAGCGCAACAGCGGCACTTGCATGTCGCCCACACGTCTCTCCTGGATCATGTCGGTGTATATGTACACAGAGTGCACGTCCCCGTAAACATCCATCGAGTAGGCGCCGGTAGTCGGCGACGCGAAACACGTCTTCTCTCCGAAGCCTAGAACGCATGCGAGATGCTGACTCAGCAGGACAGCACAGTGTCTCGGCGGTTTGATGGTGACGCGTTTCGTCTTGGCGTCGTACGATAAGATCCGCATCGGTTTGAGCAAGAAGCTGTCGCCCTCTAGTCTGTCATCTCGCAACGTCTCACTCAAGCGCTCGATTAGGGTGTGGTTGCTTCCGGTGAAAATAGGAGGTATCTCGAATATGTTTGGCATGAAACTGCGCACTCCCATGTCCTTCTCCATCTTTTCGATCATCTGTCTTGCTTGATGGCTGATCGTCTTCTTCTTCACCGCCGGGGACAAGAACTGCTTGTATACGGCATTCGTCTGTCTCAAGTCGACCTCTCTCTTGAACCTTTTTGTTTCCGGTTTCAATTGCTGCTCTTCCGACGTGTCTGATATCTCTTCCACCGTTACATAGCTCGCTTCCTTCCAGCTCAGCGGGAATTTTGAGCTGAACGTTAGCTTGCTCAGACCGTTCGCGTTTTTCATTCTCTTCCAGTCTACCTGTGGTTTTTTTCCTTCGGAGAATTTAGTTTCTTTTAAAACCTGGATCGCCTCCTCTAGCGAACCTTTGGTGCGCAGAGGAACAACGATGATCAAGTCGTCGTCGTGCACGTTAGTCCATTCTGTAGGGAGGATGATCTCAGTCAGAGCCGCTTCGTACGCTTCGGGCAGAAGGAGCGGCGAGTGGAAGTGAGTTCGGAAAGACGTCAAGCTGTTGTCAGGATAATACTCCATAGAGCTGTTGCTAGGTAGAGTGATGTTCATTTTTTTTTTTTTTTTTTTCTACGTTATTTTTTTGACGGGGATCCACTCGTTGAACTTGTCGTCGTAACCTAACCAACGTACGAAAGCTAACTCTTTACCGTCGACGGTCTTGCGGCGCAACACCTCGTCTATCAGGTAGTTGTTGTCGTAACGACTCTTGTACACCTTCTGAACCTCTTCCGGGTAGAAGACGCCTTTTATCTCCTCGCCCTTGTCGTCTTTCAGCTCGAACCCTCTGCTTCCCAACGTCTTAGCAACGTCGACCACTTCCTCGCGCCAGTTTCCCTCGTACCCTTTGTCGAAGGCGCCTTTAGTTCTCAACATCCTCACTCTGTCACCCGGAGCGATGACGTCGACGGCGGACGTCTTTGTTTTTTTCTTCTTTTTCCATATTTCGTCGATTTGTTTGTTAGTTGGGAGATCTTGTCGGTAGAAAACTGTTTCGCTGTTTTCCGAGCTGACTTGAGCCGGCGCCATTTTCAACGTCTTGTGGTGAGTGCGATTGTAAGAAGACACTACATGGTGCAGTACGTCTACGTAGCGATACGTGCGCTTGTGTGTGAAATAACGCCACAGCTTCTCCTTCAGACTGCGGTTCAAGCGCTCCACTAGACTAGCTTTGATGTCGTCGTTCTCGCCAGTGAAGAACTCTATGCCCTCGCTCTTCAAGTGATCTTGAAAGATCTTGTTCAAAAACTCTTTCCCCTTGTCTGTCTGAACAGTGCGCGGTCGTCTCTCGCCAGTGCCTGTCATCTCTCGGAAGGCCTCGGTGACATCAGCGCCGCTCTTGGATTTAATGGGAACGGCCCACGCGTACCTAGAGAAAACGTCGATCGCCGTCACCACGTACCGGAAGCGGTCGTTGTGAGACGCCAAAGCTTGCATGTCCATCAGATCTATCTGCCACTGCTGATCGATTGCGCCGGTTATAGTCTTGTTCCTTGCGAATTTTCTCCGAATGGGTTTATGTTTAGTGTAGGCGTCCAGCGACACTAAAGCATCTCGGATGACGGCCGGGTTCAGGTGGCGAAAATGATGTTTCTGGAGTTTAGTCACGCTAGTGAAACTGGAGGGCGCTTTGACGTCGGTATATCTAGCTACTACGCGCTTCTTTTCTTTTTCCTTCTTGGTCAGTCTCTTCACTGGTTTGCCCATGGTGGGCCTGTTGAGGGCGTGAACGACGAGCTCGCCGCTAGGCGGTTGCGCCCTCTCCTTTTCTTACTCGCCACGCTCCTATAGGAAGTCGGAGTTTGGAAAAGTTCACTGTCGTCCTCCTCGTCGTCAGAGGATTGATCGTCCACCTGGAGAGAAGAGTCTGCTGCTGCTACTGCTGCTGCTGCTGCTGCTGCTTCTCTTTCTTCCGAGTCGAAGCTCGGTCGTTTCCGACCTCTGTCAGCAAGCCGTGTGTCCAAACTTCGGCCAGGTCCGCTCGCTTTATACAGATGGTTTCCGATCAAGGAGTCTGTGGGAACTGCTTCGCGCAGCGCTTTCGTGAACGGCGAGTAGCCCGCCGGTCTGGGCGCCGTCTTCCTGAACCTGGCAGCGTCGTTCAGTAAGTCCACTTGTTGATGCGATGCTCAGGTGGTATTCTCCGACCCGACATCTCGCGCACCGCACCGTCCTCTTTCCACTTGATCACACCGGATTTCTCCAATTGTTTGTACAGCGCCACGGTCCGAGTGCGATTCCTCTTGGGAACTTGGTTCACCAACCACTCGAGTAGGGACGCGCTGGCCTCTTCAGCAGACTGACGGAGGTGAGCCGGGGGCGAAGAAGAGTAGGACGAAGAGATGTTGCTGTTGTGGGGATTCGCGAGAAAAAATTGCAATCTATTCAACAACCTTCGGTATTTCAACATTTTCTCGCGCGATTCCAAAGTGGGGTCGTTCAACACTAAATCCAAGTCCCTGTAGATAAACTGTAGCACCTGGTGCAAGGCCGCGTCGGGATGAAGGGACTGTTCTGCCTGCTTGTGGTAATAGGCCATGTCGGCAGGTAGGCGGGCGGCGGTGGCAGGAGCGGAACTCTCGTTCTTTTCAGTGCGCTCATCAGGAAGAGGAGGAAGGTTTGGAGCAGTAGAAGTACTAGCAGCAGCGACTGCAGTAGTAGCAGCGCTAGTAGTAGCAGCAGCAGCGGGCACATGATGAAGTAGACCTGCTCGTGATGATTTGTAGAGCGTCTCAGGATCCACGAGCGCTAAACGTTTGTAGTGTTGTTGCTGCTCTGAGTCCGTCATGGGGACGACGGTGGCAATGACGCTGGTGGTGGCGGTAGTGGTGGTGGTGGTGGTGGTGCTGTCGGCGAGTAGGTGTCGAATGAGGTGTCTCATATACGGAGAATGCTCTTTATAAGCGGTAAGGCCATCCCTATGAGAGCCGGAATGAGGAAACCTCCCTCTTGTACCAAGACGCGTCTCTTTTTTTTGATGGGCGTAGATTTTTTGCCGACCTCCCTCAACACGTCAGCCGATTCTCGAAGCTTGTCCAGTTGTTTGTCGCTGAGCGGGATGTTCCCTACCAGTAAATTGTGACAGATCTCACTTAACGCTGCGATCAGATCGTCGCTTCCAGAGTCTATTAGATGCGAGCAGTCCTTTGGCGAGCACTTAGCTAAGTGCTTGAGAGTACCAAAGTGTCTTTCGAGTAGATGAGAAGACATTTTTTTTGCTACTGCTTTCTCTTGTTCTTTTTTTTGTCTAGCGGTACGAACACTAGCTGAGAGTGTATGGACGTCAAAGAGGAGCGTATTCTCAGATCGTCAGGTGTTGACTGCTTGAAGTCCAGAAGGAGGTATGAGTGAGGTCGCTTGAGTTCATGGGTAAATATACTAGAGAGGGCCGCCGCGTTGGACGGAAACACCTGGCGAGACAGACTAGCTATTTGCCCCATGTCGCGCGGGTTCTTGAAAACGATCATGTAGTGAGCGTTCAGACTCATAGTTCGAAAGTCGGGTGATTTCTGGAATAGGTTCTGAGTGATGTATATGACGCTCACGTTCCAGTGATGCGAGTATTTAGTAAAGATGTCGGCTACCACTTGCTGATTGGAACTGCTCATCAGATCGTCCAATATCAGTAGAGTGTGGGGTCGTAAAGCGTCTTCTGCTACTTCCACGTCTCCCGCTATAGACTCTTTGCTAGGAAGACCTTCTCTGAATTCCACACCGTACTGATTTTGCATTTTTTCAAACAGAGGTTGCCACTCGCCGTAATGGTAAAAAGTCTTTTCCACCGGCGGCGTGACCAAATTGTTCACGTCGCTCAGAAATTGATCCACCAAGCGCGATTTTCCACAACCCGACGGACCGCTAATGATACAACTAAAGGGTCCTTGTAGTCGAGCGTCGAAATGAATTTCTGTGAAGAGTTTGCTTTTACTACTGGACATTTTTTTTTGTTTTTTTTCAGGACGCGTCAGAGAGCGGTTGTGTGTCTGACTGTCTTCTGTGTTTCTCACTCGAACGGTCGGTAGTGAATGGTTGTGGAGAAAAGTCAGCCGACCTTTTTATTGATACCGGCCGGTGTCACAGTAGCGGCGGCAGAAGTGACTTTTTTTTCTTTTTTTTTTGCGATAAAATTCTATTTTCACTCAATAGTCATAAATGTTTGTATCAGACTCCAGAGGAGTCTGATACAAATATTTATTTTTTTTTAAAAAAAGAAGAGGAGGAGGAGGAGGAGGAGGAGGAGGAGGAGGAGGAGGAGGAGGAGGAGGAGATTAATTTTTTTTTTTTTTTTTTTGATCATTTAGGCAAAGCTCGTCGCTTTGCCGTTTTTTTTTCTATTTCTGTGTTGTGACACGATCGTCTCGAAAAAGCAATAAGGCGTGTGAGCGCGGCGGTGACAAATACATATTGGAGCGTATGGTTTAAAATAGTGCGTCCCTATCTTCTTCAATTCGGCTGCGTTGCAATATGCGGGATAACAAGTGACGACGTCGAAACGTTTAGAGACCGTGTTCACGTCGGCCACAACGCGCGCCCACCGAGTGGGAGCTGCAGTCGCTCCCAAGAAACCGATCGGCTTGTCGAATCGTTTCATAGCACTTATTCTCACTTTATAAGAGGAGGCAGGGTGAGGAGAGTAGCGGCGCTCTTTCTTTTCATGAAACGCCCAACGAGTGGGGGCGCTGAGAGCAGCTGTTATGCAATAGTAGAGTAAATGCTGTTCTGAGAAGACGGCTCTCGGCCATGTCGCTACGTTTTCCTTTTCCGCTCTTGTATAACGACGATGGCGCTCAGCTTTGCATTTCTCGAGAATTCGGTACGCTTCAAGAGAAGCGTGAACCTCAACTACGTGACGCTCTCTCCTTTGAGATAAAAAAATAGCCGGGCAGTTGAGGAGAGCACTTTGTTCGCGCGACCGTCTTTTAGAAACTCGCGCCCTCTGCAGCGCCATATTTCTTTCCTCCGAAACAAAAAAGACTGAGTGAAAATAAAAATTTTTAAAAAACAAAAAGCTCAACCAAAAAAAAAAAATAAGCAATAAGCAGACTCAGCTCGAAATTCCCTGCTGGCGTGATGGCGGTGACTGCAGGCGGTGGCGGCGGTCGGCTGGCCGGCGGTGGCGGTGTCGGCGGCGATGGTAGAAGGGTGTGTGGAAAGAGAGACGCATCTCAGTCTTTTATAGGAGCGGCGAGTCTGACATTTTCAGCTGTCGCATGCTGACCTGCTGCTATCATAAGAGAAACAAAAGCCCTAATCACGCTTTTCAGCTGGATCCTTCCACCCCGCCAGACATGGATCCAGATGGGAAGGTGGTTTAAAATTAAATCCGTGTACCGACTGTCATACAATAGAGTAATTAGTTGAACGCGTGTTACCTGTATAAAGGATTAGCGGGTCATGGGCTCAGCGTGTGTATAGAAAAACAACTACAGGTAGCGTGAACAAAGCGACCCCCTCCCTTTCTGTCACTCTGTCTGTGACTAGAGGGTGTGCGTGTGGTAAGCGGCTTAAATCTAAAGAAAAACAAATCACCCTCTCCTGTCGTCAGCAGTCAGCACGCCGGCGGCTGGAAAATGCGATTAGAGGGATGATGAGCCGCGTAGTAAGCGACTTAAGGCTGATCTAAAGACCTGCCGTGAGGGGGCAGCTGGCCAGTAGCTTGAAAAAAAAAGGGGGGGGGAGGGGAGTAAGAGTATATAAGGGGGAGTGAAACCGTATTCGGCATCGTCATCATCGTTCACGCTACTACTACTACTACTACTACTACTACTACTACCACCACCAGCACCGCGCCTCAATTTGCAGATCCCCATGATGGAAAGTTGCTACCGTGACATGAAGCGGAATGACGAAGCGGCGCGCGAATGTGAAGCTGATGCTGTAGCCTCTGCTACTGCTGCTGCTAGTGCTGCTCAGCGTGCTACTGCTGCATTTACTGCGGCTGTTAGTGACGCTGGTTGTGATGACGTTGTTGTTGTTGCCGCTGCGGCTGTGACTGCTGCTGTTGCTGCCGCCGATGCAGCTACTCATGCCACCGATGCCGACGCTGCTGCTGCTGATGCTGTTGCGGCTGCCGATGACGCCGCTGATAACGCTGCTAGTGCCCGCTCTGCCGCCCTTGCTACTGTCGCTGCTGCTGTTGTTGCTAATGCTCACGCTACTGCTGCTACAGCTGCTGCTACTGCTGCTACCGCTGCTGCCGAGGCTGCTGCCGCTGCTGCCGATGCTGCCGATGCTGCCGATGCTGCTGCCGATGCTGATGTTAGCAGTCGCGTCGACAAAGAATCGTCATTTGTCACTCTTAAACCTCCAGTTGAACGCGCGACGAGTAGTAGGGCTACCAACGCGACGGCCGGATGGTGCAACTGGTGTCGTCGCTTCTGCTCGTGCGCTTGCTTTTCTTCCAGTCCTACCTGCTGCTGCTACGGTATGATAGTGTTATAGTGTTTGAATGAGAACGCGCGTAGTTACACATAGACGCTGTAACAGATGTGCTTTTTTTTTGAAAATATAATTTTAACATAACATGGAACTTGTTGTGTTTATTTTCTATATATAAGTTGTTTGTTTACAAACAGTCACGTGTCACGTGGTGTTGTTTACAAACAAGAGAGCCACGTGGTGTTGTTTACAAACAAACCCTAAGTAGGTCACGTTACCCTAGTTACCAGAATGCCGGCTTCTGATTGGCTGAGCCTAAGTAGGTCACGTGACGTAAGCAGGTCACGTTACCATGGTTACCAGAATGCCGGCCTCTGATTGGCTGAGAGCTTCTAAGTAGGTCAGTAGGTCACCCAGAATGCTGGCTTCTGATTGGCTGAGAGCCCTAAGTAGGTCACGTTACCATGGCAACGGGTCACGTGACCAAATGGAAGCCTCTGATTGGCTGCATGTCGATTGAGTAATAAACAGTACTTAACTATAGTCCCGTTCCGATACATACTATACTACTCATATTCCAAAAAAAAAGAAATCATTTGGAGAAACGACTTCCCCCAACGTTTTGTATGGGAATTGGGAATTTCAAATGCAATTGATCAATAATAATTACATAAAATTAATACAGAGAGCCGCTCATAGATCTGTCTGAACTCCTGAGATACCTTTAGGTAGACAAATCCTCTTTAGCCTCTGTCTATATATCTGATATGTATACCCTTAGGGAGATATTTCTCTCATGCTTAATTTGCATAGTCGTTGTTTGTGGCCTTAAAGGATGAATTTAATCCTTAAAATAAATTTATCACTGAGATATTATTGTTTCTCCCCAGGAGAGTTGGTGGCTGGGCTGACCTGTTACGAGTGCTCGATTCTATCTGAACAGACCTGCCTTGCACCCATCACAGCACATGCTAAGAACTGCAGCACGTTGAATACCCAGTGCATCGTAAGTAAACAAGGCTCACATCGGAAGCTGAGGCTCCACTAATTGATTATTTTGTCAAATTAATGCTATTCCCACAAAACTGACTCAAACAAAAGAATCATATGCAGTAGTATACAGTAGGTAGGGAGGTACTGTATACCCTGCTATATGTTTGTGTTTACAAATAATGTATATGTTTATAAATACTCCATGCTCAAGGGGAAAACTGAATTGCCGATACTATATATAGATAAACTGGTGCCCTTAGAATGCACCACCCCCATTATATAAATGACCACTCAATACCTTGACCTGAGACACATGGGTACCTGATTGGCTGTAGGCTGTGTCTCACCAACTTGGGCCAATGTTTTTGTCTATGACCGGGTGGCGTCTATGACCGGGTGGCATCTATGACCTGGTGGCGTCTATGATCGGGTGGCGTGTAATGACCTCCTGAGAGAAAAAGGTTTATCTGGTGCAGGTGAAGATATACATGGATAGCTTTTTTGGTGTCTTAAATTGGTTCCCTTCAAACATACCAGCCATGTAGACATTATGTTTCTTCCGATGCAAGAATTACGGTTGTTGCCGCGTATAAAAATGCCTGAGGCATTTTTTTACGCGGCAACAACCGCAATTCTTGTTTCTAAATCTTATATTTTAAGGTGGCCGGTCATAGACACCACCCGGTCATAGACACCACCCGGTCATAGACGCCACCCGGTCATAGATGAAAACATTGGCCCAAGTTGGTGGGAAACAGCCTGTAGATGGTTTACCTCATCTCTTTCAGACATCACTGTCAACATCAGTGGATGGTAAATCTTCTGTTGCACTCCGTGCATGTGTCCCTGAATGTTTTCCACTAACTACGGACGTACTTGGTGTAATCACCAAAGTTACCTGCTGTACCACCGACCTCTGCAACGATACAGGTAGTGCCGCCATGATGACGTCATACAGCATCAGCGTCACCATGACGTCACTCCTCATGGTGTTCCACAAAGTCCTGCTGTAACACAAATGTAACACCACCATGATGACGTCACACAGCATCACCATGACGTCACACAGCATCACCATGACGTCATACAACGTCACCATGACGCTATACAACGTCACCATGACGTCATACAGCGTCACCATGACGTCACTCCTCATGGTAAACTCCTGCTGTAACACAGACAACTCTAACGCCGCCATTATGACGTCATCGTCACCTTCACCACTCATGTACTGAAGTGTGAAACCATTTTTCAAATGGCAATTAGCATAATCAGCTCTGCTTGATTTAAGGGGAAATAATGACGACTCCCCACAATTACTATTTCGGTCGACCCTTTTGTAGACCTTTTGCTATGCTCTGTATAACATAGGAACCGTATCAATGCTTAAGTAATTGAAACTCTGGCAGAATTGCTAGACACTTTCCTGGAAATATAGTTTTCAATAAAGCTATATGCATCGCATTAACCGTTGTTGTGTCAGATAATATGGGTATACCGAGTCCATAATGGAGATAACCTAATAAAATACGTTTGCACAATCATTTAGGCCACTCATATAAAGGGTTTCTTTTTACGAAGCCCTGAAAAATATGATAAGAGATTTTTTTCTATCTTACCCTCTTGTTACTAAGGGGCTGAAATATAGGTTTTTTATCCGCAAAATTTAGGAAAATCTAAATGTTTTCCTCAAATTACAGTACAGGCTTTAATTTGATATCTAATGTGCCAATTTAAAAAATAACTTTCATTCAAAATGTAAAAGGGAAAGAGATTCCTCAAATCACGATAGCCATGGCGTTATGGTAGGAAATACCACTTGTCGGGGGGTCACTAAACTGCCATTTGCATATTAATCAGCATTACATTCAATTTAATTCAATATCAAATAGAAAATGAAAAAAGCATCCTACCCCCATGCTAACTTTCACGGAACAGCCATATAAAAAAGAAACGAAAAAAACGACGTTTTTAAACGTTTGCAAACATTCCATGTATAACGTCATTTGACACTATAATTTTATATAAAATGTTATTCTATATTTTTACATGGGTTATACATCGTACTAGATTTGCTTATTGCTATTCTAAACGTAAAATAATGTTTAAATAAAGTTGAGCATGTACCTGGTGTAGATTATTTTATGTTGAATAACATTTTATTTCCGTTTTCCCCGGCCATAAACCACACCTTCTGGAAACGGTGTATGAACGTTAGATAACTTAAAACCTACGTTGTCCCCTAGCCATGCACTCGGGGTGTACGAGCGATGCAGGGTTATGCTTGAATTACTATGGAGGTATAGGCGCCATTGACCACCAGGGTAGATTCACCTTGAGTCGGACACATACCTTGAGATAGACACTCAGAAATTGTGCTCATCCAAGTATTCTAATCTCTATATTTATAAATAATTTTAAAGTTTAAGGGTCCTTTTTTTCAATGAACCACAAATAAACGTCCTATCATACGTCTGCACTGAAAACCCAGGCCTGGATATAGGTGGTCAATGCTGCCCACTTTGGGTGGTCATGCCCACTTGACCACCTGGAGTGATCATTGTGATGACCCAAGATGGTCATTGTAAGAACATGATTTTGCCACTAGGTGGCCCTACTATACAACAGTGTTATATGCAGCATCTACTCCAGGTGATCTTTTAATCAATACTTATACTAATCTGGATCATAAGTTTCCATAAAATGGGGGATATAAAGAGTATTTGGAACATGAGTTGATGCCAAGGATTTAAAGGAAAAGCATGCCAGAATTACCAGAAATATGTATGTGTAAGCATAGACACCTCATGTGTCCCTGAAACCATAGCTACAAGTCTGAGGAGTGGCTGGTATACAGCTATACACATATATGCCTTATTGGGCCTTTGACCAGGGCTATAATGCGCTCTCAGATGTGGATTGTCGGTGGGAAGAGGGGGGAATTATGAAGATAGCTGAAAAGTATACCTCATTATGCAGAAAAATATACTACTCCTCAAAAAATGTCGAGGTCAGAAAAGTGTTCATAGGTGACCACCCAGGGTGGTCACATATGACCACGCTAGTGACCACGGGGTACTCCCTCAGGACACCATCACCATGACCACCCAAAAGTGGTCAGTAGTGACCACTTTAGACCCCCATTGGGTTTTCAGTGTGTCTCATGGCAAGTTTCCAACTCATGGTGAATCTACCCAATGTGCCTACCCAAACCAAACAGGAATAATACCATTAATCTTCGTCCTTTAAAGGCAACATAGTGCTTTAACGTCCTTTTGCGGTATGCTTCATGGCTGTAGGCCCGGTGAGTATCCTCACGAGGGCTATACACCCATGCGCAATACCAAACTTTCAGGAGGATATCAACTCGTATGGTGGACATGATGCTTGGATGCAGCACTTGAACCTTATTCCCAGGGCTGAATTCATGCATCAAAATGACAAAGGGCATATTGCATTAAATCACCATGCGGCACATAAAGGACATTATAGACGCCCGCTCAGTGTAGTATGCTAGCATATATTGCTACCTAGATCTGTGCACTTGTCCCACGCGTCATGCTGGCACAGAATGGCACTTGTACGCATCAATATGACCTTGAACTTTTATTGGATACGGGCAAGCCAAGCTTGGAACCAGCGAATAGGAATCAGAACTCAAACCAAAAAAAGTATAATGGGAGAGCAGGTTCCTGTCCACTGACTGCAAATTACCAGCAGGGATTGCCCAACCCCCCCCCCCCGGGGGGGGGGGGGGTGGGCACCTAATATATTTTGTATATAAATCAAAGGCTGCACTTTCTTGAAAATCACTCTTTTTTCTCAAAAATGTCTGGGTTTTCACCAATATTTGCCAGCTTTCACCAAAAAATCACAGTTTTCAACAAAATCCTCCGCATGAGGGTAATTCTTTCAGCAGATTTACACAAACATGGTCTACGTTATCGCTTTTTCCCCCCTAAAGCTAGGCTCTTTTGGCTGAAAATGCCCTAACAAGAGTAAATTTGTGGCTATTTTATCGCTTTTGTACTGAAACCTAGGCACTTCCGAAAATGCCCGAACAAGGATAACTTTTTGGCATCAAAATCGCCCGAACAAGGCAAATACTGGATAGCTCTCTCAGGTGAGAGGACAGACGTTTAGAGCGTTATCTTAATCTTAAGTCTTAAAGTCTTAATTCAGTGTCTTACCCAGGGCCGCTTTCATCATTAAAAATAAATCATTTCAAGCCAGCAACCAGCTCAGAGGAACTCAGGATGTCTCTAATAGAAGAAAAAGAAGAAAAAGAAACGGGGGTTTGGGGGCAGAGCCCCCCATTACATACTAGTCGTAATAGTAATACTTTCAAAATATTATTTATTTCTAATGACATAAGCGGCCTCTACTAAAGTTAAGACCAATAAGACTGTCTTAATAGTCTTAATAAGATAACGATCTAAACGTCTGTCCTCTCACCTAGGAGAGCTATCCCGTGCGTGCCCGAACAAGGGTAAGGGTTGTCAGAGGTCCAGCCGCACACCCCTGTCAAAAAAATTCAAGTCCCCCACCCGGGCCCAAACCCAACAAATTCCAAGTTCAAGGTCATAAAGGTTGTTACCAGAGCCTTCCTTCAAGGAAGGATCTCGGAACAAGAGTACCTATAAGGGAGTGATAATTTTTTATCAACGGGGGGGGGGGGGCAAAAAGATTTGGACCCCTTGACCGGGGGGGGGGGGGTAAAAAAGTTTGGACCCCTCTTGGGGGGGGGGTCAAAGAATTTTTGCCCAAAAAGCCTGCGCGTTACTATGTTTCAAAGGGACCGATGCGCGCTGATTTTCGACCCGTAAGAGGGGGGTGGGATAAATATTTTTGCCCCGTTGACTGGGGGAGGGGGGAAATTTTTTTGGCATGCTCCGCGCGGAACCCACCCCCGCTGTTGTTAAAAAATGGTCACTCCCTAACCCTGCATAGGGACGATGTCTGGGACTGACTTGTATTCTACCCCAGACTGATACATACATGTGCATGCAGTAAGAAGGATGTCATGCTATCCAACAGGGCTGCCTTAAACCCCCACATCAGGGTACAGCCACAGTAACGGTCGGAGTGAAGTCCGAACAGGTACTCGACCCTTTTTAACTCAAAATAGAGCTTTAAGGTAAGGTGATGTATATATAATATTCATGCTGATATACTCTAATGCCAAATGTTCTTGATACACTGATATGTTAATATATTTGCAGCGTCTGAATTATCATGGAAGTTTATACTTTGTGGTTTTGAAATTGTATGGTTTTTGTGACAATTATGCAAGAGAAATGCAGTATTTAATCAAGAGAAAAATGAAAGCCAATAAGCCGATAAAGGAGAAAATATAATATAATGCAACAAATTAGGGTTGGGAAAATGTAAGTTCATTACTGACAGTATTCATTAGCTTTAATTTGATACCAAATAATGTCAATATTTGTCCATTTTTATCATGTGTTTTTTTTAATATTAAGATTTGCAAAAGAAAAACAAAAAAACTGGATTTCTGTGACTTCCAAGATGACAAGTTAACAGTGTTTTTGGTGGCCTTAGGGAGTGTTCATTTATTAGTTACAGGGGGGGGGGGGTGTGAACATTTCCGACCCCTCCTGAGGGGGGGGGGACGTAAATATTTTTGACCCCTCTTGAGGGGGGGGGGCGTAAAAAATGTAGCCCCTTTTTAGCAAAAAAAGCCTGTGCGTTACTATAGTTCAAAAGGGGGGGGGGTTGCGAAATGTTCCGCGCGAAATCTCACCACCCCCCTGTAATTAATAAATGAACACTCCCTTATCTGGACGCAGCCAGACAACAAGGCAATATATAAATCTTATTGCTCATAGTTAACCCTTAAACAGGTAAATGTTATATGGTGTTCTGATGTATTCTGCATGAATGCTGCATTGTAGAGTTACTCTCCAGTGATGCATTCATGCACCATGCCGACCCTATACCAGGTTGATACACTCATGAAGGGTCGGCATGATGCACGAATGCAGCCTTGGTGAGCTGCATTCATGCATCATATCGATAAAGAAACCCGCACATCTAAGCACTATGCTGCCCTTAGAGGGTTAAATAGTATAATTGCTGTGTGGCTTGAGTTGGTTCACACAGTTTTATGGCGTCTTCCCCTGTATAGCCAACTTCTGGGCACGGCTAGTGGCCGTTTATTGCTCATAATGTATGTGTAACCTATGGCGGTTGGAGCGTTCCCAAACATGCTGTCAACCTCTCAGATTGGTATTAGTCAGTTACAACCACAGAACATATGGAAACAGGTTAATACATAGCTATGAGTTAGGTATAAGCTTCTATGTAGGCAGCTAGGTTTTCAATTACCATCCATGAATGCAGATGTCTTAGTTTGCCTAAAGTGGTAAATTAAAATGCGGTGAATACACCCCCCCCCACACACACACAAATAAGGAATCCCACCGTTTTGCATGCAGCACCTTAGCCCCCATTTGTCTAAAATCTCCACTCCAAGAAACATAGTCAAAAAGGAGTCCAGGATGCCTCCAGAATGACTCTCCTCTCTAGTGGAGCCATGGTCCTTATTTGACTCCCTTAGCTGAGTCAGGGAGCTATTGACTCCTCTAGTGACTCACCTAGGTCGGCTCTCTTAGGCAGGCTGGGCTCCGCTACAGATGGGAGTCATTCTGGAGGACACCTGGACTCAATTTTGACGCTGTTTCTTTTCCCTGTGTTGCTCCAGATTCTATTCTGTTTCAGTGTGTTGCCCATGCCCCCCATCTGGTAAAATGAAGACGATTTTCCTGACTCTGTTAGCGGCACTAGGTCTACCACGTAAGTCTCTTATATAATCTTTAGTCTTGGAACACCTATCAGATTATCCGCACTAATTGTCAGCACTAATTGTCAGCACTAATTCAGATATAGCCCTATATACCGAATTGGTAATGATAAAAAAGTATTTTGTACTCCAGATCATTGATTTTAACCATATTAAACTTTTTGAACGAGTGACTGGTCGGTGCTGCATGAGTATATTTTTGTGACAAATTGACACAAAGGATTAAGGCATTAAATCATCCTTAATGTAAGCAGTGCAATGTAAAAGGGAGTTTACAAGTAACCCTCCAGTGCTATGTTGGTGCATATCATGATGACCAATGGTGCATGAAGTCTTATACATCATGGTGTCCTTAAAGTTTTGACATGGGGATCTACATCCCAAAATTTACATTAAAAAATATATTTCACTACATTTTGCTCAAAAATCCTTCAAGAAAGCCTTAAAGGCATACAACTTGCTGCCCCGGCAGCAACATCTGGAGTGCAGGCACGACAGGTATTCAGGCCTTTATACAAACTGCCCGGGGCTTAAAGATGGGGTAGGAGCTGATTTGAGGTCGGTTTTCATTTTTCAGTTACACAAACTAGCTGTGTTCATTATGTCCATATAAATATGTATGTAGCTTTTTAAATCATTCTTATGATTATAAATCCATAAAATATAGAGCAAATCATGGTCCAAATAGGTCAGGGGACCAGTTTCTATGACAAATAGGGGTCCCCGGACCTGGTTTTTAAAAAGCTGCACACATAATATTATTATTATTATGTGTATGGACATTATGAACACAAATATGTTGTGCAGCTGAAAGATAAAAATCGACCCCAAATTAGCTCCTAACCCATCTTTAAAGCCATTAATTCCACGCTATGCTTCCGGAATATAAAGTATATATACATATCTCCATATGTTTGTGATGGCAGGGGGAGTGGAGACCCTGCGGTGCCATGTGTGTGTGTCGGCGTACCAGGCGTCCTGCAGAGGGCAGCACGTGCACCTCCTACCGCTCTACGACTGTCCACCAGGAGACACATACTGTAGGGTACGTATACCATTTTTTCAAGCTGGCCCCAACTTGTCCTCGGGCAATGAGACATACCATCTTTACACCCAATTTTTATAACCTATTTATAACATAGAATTGTGTCAGTAATTCATATAATTAGCTTACAATACTAGATTGTTAATGAGAAACTTTGAATCCTAAAAACTATAAAATGCTAAAAGAATGTAGCACATACAGAAATATATACATTTGCCATGAACTTATTGCATACATCAGAGATGTAAGTGGGGTATGGATAGCTTCCCTGAAAAGGTGAATGTGGCCGTGGACGGTTTTGTCTCTGCTGCCACCTGCTGCCAGTAGCATTTGTCACGTCCATGCATACACAGACAGTCATCTCCTGGCAGCAGGATTTATCACGTCCATGTGTCCATAGACTGGTGGCGCCATCTGAGGATTTAAGGCTGCAGCATGAATATTAACCAATCAGGAGCCAGTATTCCTTCATTTCTCCCTGGATTTATAGTCCCTGAAATCCCCTGGGCCTGGGAGCCCCATAGACACAGTGCTAAACCCCTGAAAGATGTAAGCTGGCCCCACATCAGTGTCAGTTTGCATTCATGTATAGTAGATTAGGTTGTACTGTCATTGGCTCCAAGTAGATGAGAAGGACAGGGGGATGTAACACATCTAAGAGCTTCAAATGAGAAAGGTTGGTTTGTATTTGATTACATGAAAATGAACTACCGTAAAACCCCTCCTTTAAGACGACCCCGCCTTTAAGACGACCCCCCAACTTAAGAAAAAAATTCGTCTTGTGCAAAACAATTATGACATTTTGGAAAACCCCTCCTTTAAGACGACCCCTGACTTTTGAGATTTTTTGGGGCTCTATACCCCTTCCCAGACCCCCTCCCTATCAACTTTTCTACTTAAAAATACGAGTGATGGCACTAAATAATTCACAGTTATATTATTTACGCAAAGAAACACTTTAAAAAAGAAAAGAAAGTGTATTTGCATTCCTTCATACAAGGTCGTTATATCCTACCTATTTCCCAACATTTTCCAAAATCAAATTTTAGAAAACCCCACCTTTAAGACGACCCCCTAACTTTTGGAAAAAATCCGTCTTGTGCAAAAAATAAATCCCAAATAAAATCCGTCTTAAAGGCGGGGTTTTACGGTATTCTCTAGATGTTTACAGGATTTTGACAGATTTCTGGATGTCCTACAAATCCCTATATTCAGGAAAATCCCTGACCACTTTCATCTCTGATACATACTTCTGTTCATGCTATTTAATAGCCTTTGTTTAGTAGCATATCATAATAGGGTTCTGATTATTTTTTCTTGCATGTACCAGACGTCGAGTCTGGGCGGTCAGACGGTGCAGAGGAGCTGTGAGAGTCGGTGTACGGGCAGTGACAACGTGGTCAGCTCTACACAGTGCTGTAACAGCGACGGCTGTAACCACGGGACGACGTTATCTTATAACGTGATCACCGTGATGACAGTTACCCTCATAGGTGTAGTGCTGTACCAAATATGGGTGTAACCACGGGACGACGTTATCTTATAACGTGATCACCGTGATGACAGTTACCCTCATAGGTGTAGTGCTGTACCAAATATGGGTGTAACGCTAGGAAGACATTATCTTATAACGTGATCACCGTGATAACAATTACCCTCATAGGTGTAGTGCTGTACCAAATATGGGTGTAACCACGGGACGACATTATCTAATAATGTGATCACCGTGATGACAGTTACCCTCATAGGTGTAGTGCTGTACCAAATATCGGTTTAACGCTGGGTAGACATTATCTAATAATGTGATCACCGCGACAACCGTAACTTTTATAGGTGTATCACTGTGCTACCGACAGGTGTAACACTGGGACTATCTCATTGTATAACGTGATCACCGTGATGACAATTACCCTCATAGATGTATCACTGTACCATCGATGGGTGTAACGCCAGGGTGACTTCATTGTATAGCATGATCTCCATGACGACAGTTACCCTCATAGGTGTACTGATGTAGCACTGATGGGTGTAATGCAACGAGGACATTATTTTATTATGCGATCACCGTGATGACAGTTACCCTCATAGGTGTATCACTGTACCACTGATGGGCTTAGCCCCGGGATGACTTTTTTTTTTTTTATTTTTTATTTAACCATCATCACATACAACAAGTGATACATGAAGGTCTTCCCGGTTAATTTTGCGGGGGTAATCCATCCAGTAAAGTAGATACTCATAGTTTAACATACGCTTTATCAATTTTAGATAACCTTTTGGCTCCACCCGGTTTTGCTGCTTAGGTGACAGTCTGTTACTAAACTACATACACATAGATGATATTTACAAATGGATGAGGTGGTACAACGATTGACGACTTAACTGCTGGTATACAATACCGAGTAGGTTTACGTAGAGGTTTGAGTGTAGAGGGGGAAGGGGGGGGGGGGGAGGTACATCAAAAGTCATTGCTACAATCCAACAAGATGAACTGGTTTAACATCAACATCCAACAAACAGTATCAGAACATGATCACTGTGATGACAATCACCGTCATGAGTGTACTATACTGGTGTACAACTGATAAATGTAACACAGCGAGGACCATAATGACATATGTGTACTGCTGTGGCACTGATAGTAATGCTGCAAGGACATTATTTTTATAAATATGATCACCGTAATGACAGTTACCCTCATAGGTGTTCCGTCAACTGACGGATGTAACACCTGAATGACAACATCATTTAACATGATCACCGTAATGACAGTGACCATCCTGGATGTACTGCTGTACTGGTGTATCGCCATAATATATATATAAATTAATGTCTGTGACTGAAAAATATTGCATTATTATAATACTTGATCACCATAATGACAGTTACCCTTATAGGTTTCCTGCTGTACCACCTACAATCAAGGAGCTTACATGGATAGGGCTGTGTCTCATGAGTTTGTAACACTTGAAACGTCTTTGACCAGGTGTCGTCTTTGACCTGTGTCGTCTTTGACCGGTGTAGTCTTTGACCTGAAAGTTTTAAAATGGCTGAAATGGAAGCTATGTACACAGAAATGCCGGGAAGTTTGTAGTATATAGTGTTAAAATATCCATTAACCTTTTCCCCCCATTTCTGTGTACATAGCTCCCATTTCAGCCATTTTAAAACTTGCTGGTCAAAGACTACACCGGTCAAAGACGACACAGGTCAAAGACGACACCCGGTCAAAGACGTTTCAATTGTTACAAACTCATAAGACACGGCCATAGGTGGTGTATGCCAGATCAAAGTTGTACTACCGTTGTGCCAACGTCCGCCCAATCATTTAATGGTCAGATTCTGACATTTGTCTCTAGTGTTAATCCAATGTCGAATTTTGGCTATAAGTCGATGTTTTGTGACGATGGTCCAATAATATTTGACTTACAGTTGGGGTTTCTTTAGGTGGGGTTTCTTTAGGTACCCCAAATCCTTAATACCGGTACTATGAAATACACCTTTTTCGGGATTGCTTTACCCTGTAATTCCTGTCTCTCTCCCACCAATATGGGGTCACCGTCTTAAGGGCAGAATATCATAAATAATACTCACATTAACCCCAGAAAGTAGTGGTTAGGGGAATCTGCGGTGGCGTCTGGCCCCCAGAAACACTCAAACTCCAATTCAACATATACAATTATACGTGAGGTTTTTCAAAGATTCAAAGGATTTAGATACAAGCCAATATTTTCTTCTCAAAAGTCCCATTCGACTTATAGGTGAGGTCGACATATAGGCCTTTTTTTTTCTTTTTTTTTTCAAATTCAAAATTCATACCTTTCTAGGGCCCTGTATGTTTTTCTTTAAACAAAATTCTTGTCTTGTCCATGTGACGGCATGTAGGTCTAACTACCGGTACATAGCCAGTCATCATCCAATTATTGGACAAATGCAATAAAACATAGGAATAATTAAGCTAAGATTCATAGGTAAAACACAACACCTGGTCTCACATTTATTTAGCACCTTTTATTCCTATTCACAATTATTGTTGAAATAATTACTTCAGTCTGTATTTAAGTAGGCCCCCAGTGCACCGTACATGCCCCCGTTCCTCAGGAAACGCACTTTGTACTCAAAGCCCTGTGAGAAAAGACAACAAGTGGAACAGAACTTTACCTGGTTGCCAGAAAGAAGGATTTTGATACATGTATCAGCACATTTGAAATGATATAAAACCGTGCCTGTAGGCCCGTATCGACATATAGGGTTTTAGGGGGCGTGGAGCAGAAATAATATATACAAAAACATATAATAAAAATATTTATGAATCGTTTTCACTATATTCTAACATAAGCGGAATGCTGAACTTTGATTTTTTTTTCTAGCTTTTCCTTTTGGTGGGGGTTGGGGGGAGGGGGGGTTACGGACACTTCAGGAAATTTCAAAAACACGGAGGACGAAATAAAAACAATAGAAAAAAAAATCGGGCTCTCGCTATTTTACCATAAATGCCCATGGGTTATACGTGAACCAAACCTCAAGTCTGGGTTATACAATATGGTCGAAGTATAGGTGCGGGTAATACGAGGGTTTTAGAAGTATAATACAATATGAGTTGTATTCTGGTGTTTTTTCTTTCAAAGATTGAGGCAATTTGAACTACAACACAATGTACTACTTCAACACAATGAGGGGTATGCACCGGTAGAGCACTGTTTTCCTGTTGATTTTAACTTTCCAACGGTAAATTATACTGCATATAACTTCTTTTTTTTCTTCAATTCTTTTTTTCTAGAACACACATCGGAGGGAATAAAAAAGGTAAATTTTCCCAATTTTATTTTTTATTCTGTTTTTGGCCTTTCCTAGTGTGGTGGGCCCGTATCCTAAAGAAAATAAAAGTGTGGCTTCATAATAAATATGTTTATAAATCGTTTTCATTTTATTCTATGTTGTATATTCGTGCCCAAGTTGAATGCTGAACTGGTTTTTTGATTAATTTTTCGGGGGGTGGGGGTGGGGGCGGATTTAGCTTGGGAAAAAAATGCCAAAAAAATCCAGCTTCTTGCTCGGGTTTTAGGGTAGCACCCACTTGGTAGCAAGCCAGGCCTTTACGAAGGAGGATCAGACTGGCTATCATATAGTCATAAAAATAATATTGCAAATATTTTTTTTAAACTTACCGGGTTCAGCCAGACCTGTCGGTGAGCGAGGATCTTGCTGAGTAGGACCTTCATGCACTCAGTACTGAACATGTTACCGCACACAAACACCTGCCGCGCCTTGCTGACCTTGACACACGACCCGATGAGGTGAGCATGCAGCTCAGCCGACGTGTGGAACACGCTGTACGCCAGGTCTCCCTTCTTCATACTCTCTGCAAGCCGCAAACATGAATAAAATATATATGTATATACCGTAAATTCCTGCATATAACCTGCACCTCGCGTATAACCCGCACCCCGACTTTGGAAGAATCTTATGACCCGCACCTGGGGTCTGAAAATCGCCGTCTTATACTTACAAAAACCCTCATATTACCCGTACCTAGACTTTGAGAATATCATATAACCCGCACTGGAGGTTTGGTTCGCGTATAACCCGGTATCACGTATAACCTAGTATATTGTGCCTCTACATGGGTAAAAATCGACACGTGTGACACGTCCGTTTTAAAAATCGACACGTGCGACACGGCTGTTTTAAAATTCGACGGATACAGGCATTCTTATAAGGCTCCAGTATATTCTAGATACATAAAAATCGACACAACGACACAGCCGTTTTGCTAAAAATGGACACGGCGACTTGGTCAAAATTGTGGGTACCCATGTAGAGGCACTATATTGTGTATATGATTATCCCTATGATTATATAATTATAAAGGCACCGGTACTGCTAACGTTTATACTGATCTAAACCCTACTTTACGTTATGACCCAAGGGTCCTCAGGTTCAAGGCTGGTCTGTCTGGTCTGGTTTTTATTTTTTAGATATATATGAACATTTAACTGGAGGCAGATTCCACAAGTTACTTTTGAATTTTTTTATTAGGCCAAAAATAAAACAGGGCCGACCCTACGTTTTTTTATGCTATTTTGAAGATTTTTTTTATATTTTTACACTTTTTTGGGGTCAATTTTAGGTTTCCACAAATTTTGAAAAAATCTTCCCGTTTTCACACTCATTTGTTCAATTTGAGGTTATCGTAGAGGGAATGAAAAAAAAAAAAAAAAAATCCGACCTACCGACCCTAGATTTTCTGCCCATGTTACCTGAAACGAACCTTTTTTTTTTATTTGGCCTTAGATATTATTTCAAGATCTATACTTTTAATGCTTAGAATAGTTCTGTTGGAGAGAAGAAGAGGCACCTCCCTAGTTAACAAAGTTGCCAAACGTCATAAAAACACTTTTTTAAGGGTTTCCATGTAAAAACGTTTGGAAACCTTGAGGGGCTATGCTGATAAAATCTGGACATGTGTGCCAATATCAGATATAGCCATTAACCCGGCCATTGGTGACATCAATGATCATAAGGTGTTTACCCAAATACAAATTAAAATATTTAATCTCTAACCTGCTGGTTCTGTCACACCCTTCCCGAAGGGGAAGGCACGTTTGTCCTCTTCACGCATCATTTCATAAGCGTTATCCGAGGACCCGGCAGCGCCCGCATCCCCGAGGAGGTCCGACAACCACGTGTCTACTGTCTTCCCATCAGAGGTCTCCGCCATCTCCACTAGCTTGTTATAGTCCTGCAGTAAAAAGATATGAAATAAAAAGATGGGTTCCCAGTGCTAGTTTCTCCAGGATTGACCACATAAGATGGATGTTTATATCATTGAATCAAATGGGCTCGGCTAGTGAAAGTAGCTATATCTGGTGTGTGAATAAATCACAAACTAGACAAACAATTTCTCTCAAAAACTTAAATTAAGCTTAAAAATATATTATAATCAAGATTATGAAATAAAATCATATTGTCGCAGTGCCTCTTTTAGTACAATATGGCTATGAACATAAAGAGACAGATGCCTTAATGCTTAAGCCTATGCCATGGGGTGCTATCGGGGGGTACTTTTTGTGGAAACTCTTTAATGCTTCATTTAAAGGCAGATTTACATATCTAGAGCTAACTTTTGATCTTATAATGATAGAAACGAGCTTTAAAAAATGTAAGAATCCTCTCAAGATGAAATGAGCTGTAGTTCACAAAACGGCCACCAGGGGCCTGCCGCTCTCGTCCTTAAGATAATACATATATTTTTTGGTAGTAATATCCCAAAAATGCCTCCTAAAATAATTCATCAAAAGATTAGGGCAGGCCCTCCGAGAAATAGGGTGGGTCAGGGTTCAGATATGAACACAGTACTTACATTTTCCCCGGTGAGGATAGAAGCCAGACCGTACATATAGCGACCGCCCATGTACACACCGTCTATCAGGCTGAACGATCCATTGCTGTTAAGCTGCAACAAAAGTCATTCACACACTGTCAACAGAATTTCCAAGTGTTTTAAATGTAAATCTCTCATTTATCAGCTGGTTACAAAATTGATAATTTATCCAGTGAAAAGGGATAAGGAGTAGGGAGTAAATGTATTATGTATCAATACACACTTACCTTACTGTATCACTGAGACGTATACCTAATATATATACAGTCAACTCCCTCTTAGCGGCCACCCCTCCAGTGCAGCCAATCCCTCTAATGCAGACACTTTCCATAGTCCCAGACATACTACAATGTACAGAAAATGACCCCCTCTAATGCAGCCACCCCACCAAAGCGGCCACTTTTTCATAGTCCCAAGGGTGGCCACATTAGAGGGAGTTGACTGTAGTAAGCATCTAATAAGAGACGCCTTAAATAATATTCCTAGTCTGCAGGTGTTGACTTAGAAATAGTATACCTGTGAGACCGGGGTTATATGATTATCTATGAGTAAATTTCCTTTTCAGCATTTAGGGCACTCCAAAAAAAACTGTTTCTCATCACCAAGTCATGAAGATATGACGAGGGGGCTTTTTCTTACTGAGGACAATTTTGTATTTCAAATACTAATGATCTGCAAAATCTGAGGCACTGTAAGCTTCAATTTGACACCAAAATATGACCACATTAGTCCATTTTTAATCATGTTTTTCCATCAGAATTCTTCCAAAAGATAAAAATAAATCTTTCCCATAGTAGGGGGGTTGACTTAAATATGAGGTAAGATCCCTACCTGCATGACGGCGCTCCCAGACCCGGACATCATGAGTAGCCGCGGCAGGTCCTCCTCCTCCTGCTCCCCAGCACCGCTCGTCTCTCCCATCTGCATCTCTGAGTGTCCTTTCAGCTTCACCATCATCGCCTGAAGGGTAAAGATAGTAGAGCTGTCATCGATACCCCCTAAATTGATAGACAGACATTTCTAGAATTATGATTACCGCATCGACAAAAGTATTATATCTATACAATCTATAGGTAGTTCTAGACTACTAGAGTCACTCTCTCCAAAACAGAAAGAAGTATGTTAATATTCGAATTATAACCAACTTATTTTTCACTCCGAAAATGATGCCCTTTTTTATGCCAATAGTCTCCCGATTTGGCATCAATTATTGAGAATTCCTTCACTGACAATGCAAAGTGTGAAGTGTGGTGGATTATTTCTATAGTTCTCACGTCTGACAAAGGGAATAGGTATGATAAAGGAATGATTAAACACATTTTTTATTGTGTTCTGAGATCAAAAGTAATCGATATGATCGAAAAATCGTGACCATAATAGTGATAATTGAAATCAAAATGAATTGAATATCAATGACATCCCTAGCAAATAGACAATTAATTTGTTAACCTTTTTCATAGTACCGGTAAGCAGAGTGCTTTAACCCTTTAAGGATGGTATGTTGCTAAAGGCTGACATTTGTCAATGCAGGCCCAGTGAGTTTAATTTTTTCTCAACTTGCTATGAGAACTCTATATGATTCTTCTTGATTTGATGTCTCTCAATTTGTCATATTGTTCGGTTTAAAAGTAAATTTAATATTGAAGGTGCTGCATGCCATTATTCTAGGCTAAAAAATCCGACCTACCCTACCTAATTTTTCTCAGCGCATTATCTGAAACACAAAATTAATTTTGATAGGTCTATTAGAGGTTTCTGTGAACATATTCAATACGAGAAGAGTTACTAACATATGAGAAGAGTTACTAACGTCAAAGTCAGCTCTGTGCTTAGCGGCCTCTGCGTCGACCACCGCCTGGTTCTCAGGAGACAGGGGCATGAAGAGTTCCTCAGGCGGCATCGTCTTCTCTACTGCCAGGAAGGCCTTCGAGAAACAGTCATATTCTTGTAATATCTTCATTCTGTAATATAAGGATGAAATCAGGAACAGTTATATTCGCACGAGTTGATATGCTCAACAAGAAAATCTGTCCAATCTTATACTGGCCAATCTTAAAAACGTTACTTACTTGCAGTTGAGTGCAGTTTCTATTTGTGTCCTGAAGGCGGCGCCACCCACACCAGATGACTTTACGAGCAGCTCACCCGCCGTATCCGGCTGAAAGGTAAAGTATGCAGTATATAGACAAAGGTCCTTGAGGTTTGTTTTTGATTCAAAGTAGCAAAATTATGATAGTGGGAGCCTAGAATAGTTGATTTCTTGGCCGTTCAAAGCGCCATTTTTGATGAACCGATATTCATTAATTGGTAATATTTTATAGTCCTGTTTAGTGAAGCAAAGCAGAGATTTAAACCTGAGTTCTGACAAGAAGTGAAGAATATTCTCGTAATGTTCAAAATTTGCTTTTGTTCCAAACTACTGGTTCCAGTCACTTATTAAGATCTTAATGTTAACATTGATATTGACAAATGGTTGTCTGTAAAGTTATCTCTTTAAAAAAATAAAATATCTTACCGTCAAGTCACAGTTGTCTTTGATGTAGCTGATGATACCTGTAACATCCGCCCGCGGGAACATGGCGCAGTGAACCTGCCCTCTGGTGGCATCATCCTGGTGAATTGATAAAACATGAACATGTAACATCTATTATGAAACGACATGTCTGTCTGTAGATTATCTACCGTAAATTCCCGGGCATAACCCGCTTCTTGCTTATAACTCGCATCCCGAAGAACCCTATAACCCGTACCAGAGGTCTGGAAATTGCAATTTTAGTACTGCACTATACTGCCAAAAACCCTCGTATTAACCGCACCTAGACCATGTGAATTTTGTAGAACCCACACTGGGGGTTTGGTTCCGCGAATTCTGCGTAAACATATATACCCAGCGAAATAAAGTATGACCACAGTACATTGGTGACAGCGGGTCCACAAAGAAGCTCTTTCACTTTTTTCATAAAGTGATTTTTTAGAGAGCGATCAGTTCAATTTGCAATTTAGATGAAATCCTTTTGATCAAAAATAGCCCAATACAAATAATAGTACTTCATACAATTATTCCTTTGAGTATTGAATTGTTGTTCATTTCAGTGGTCCAAATACACTGCACGTAATTATAGTTTAGATTATTAAAAGTCAAAATGTCTCACCTGTGCTCTGATTGGCTTCCCATTCTTGTACTCCTTGTTGGACCGGTATACAACTTTACCAACCGTGGACCCTGAAGTGACATTGATAATGCTTTGGCCACATCAAAAAAAAAAGTTGGTCTACAGATTTTCATTTTGAAAAAATGGTGCGAGTGAGCGAAATTTTAATTTTTTTTCTTTTCCAAAGTTTATTTTTTGTCTGCGGATTTTAACCCTCTGAATTAAGTGGAATTTATTTTTATTTTGAGGGAACATTTTTTGCAAACTCCCAAATTTGGCTAGCGATCAGAAAAAAGCCACCCAAAAAAAATCAAAAACCATAAAATCAAATTTCTCAAAAGATTGTGCGGGCGCATCCGTAGACTTTTTTTTTCAAAAAAAAAAAAAAGAATTGGCATTTTCAAAAATATGGTGCGGGAAATCCGTAGACCAACTTTTCTTATTTGGTGTGACCTTTAAGAGATTGTCAACATTTTCAAGGATACACACTGATACACCAATGAGAACAGGGGTGGGAAATTTGATGCATAATTAAGTCCAAGTGGTGAATGTCAGCAGATTCTAGGGCACTTTTGTAGTCGTGGTCCCTCGGGAAACAACAACTACCTCCTCGTTTTCTTACATACACACTGATACTTTCATCTGTGTGATAGACAAGCTCTTATTCCGAGAAATTGCTGGTCAACTGCCATGCAGGCCCATACAAACCACACTTTACTTTCCATGAGAAATATGAATAATCATTATAGGGGTATTGGGGCGTCCAAATGTTCCTTAAGCACTACAATCATGACCTTGAATAAGCACATGTCTTGTATAAGCGCCACATAGTAGTGTGACAGGCTAAGCCTCCGAAAATATATCAATTTGGGGCACTTCAAGTTTAAAGGAATAGTATCTAATCATAAAAATGAATTTGATGAGATGAGGATAGAAATTGTGTATCTCCCCCTGTGATAAACTAAGGGTGTCATAGTGCAAATGATCTGCATGATATACCGGTACCAGTGCAGTGAGCTACTCGCTGATGCTGCATTGGTGTATCATTGTGACAAATGGATATATGGCGAATTTAAGGCAATATGTAACATTTAATTAAGAGTTGAAATTTATTATAATGATAATATAATTTTGATTTCTTTGAATACAAATATTTAGTTTCATCATGCCTCATTGTGTGGTTTTCCCCTGCCTATTATGACATTATGGTACAAATTCATTATTGAGCCAAAAAGAAAAAAAGGTTTGTTTCAGGTCACCCGACCGACCCTATCAAAACAGGGCCAACGTTTTTTATGCAATTTTGAAGAAGTTTTCGTATTTTTACCCTTTTTTGGTCAATTTTAGGGTCTTCGGAGAGGCTGGCTAGTACTTTCATGTTAAAAAAAAAAAAGTTAAAAAAAAAAAAATCCGACCTACCGACCCTAGATTTTCTTGCCATGTTACCTGAAACACAGCTTCTTTTTTTTTGGGCCTTACATGTGTACCTATAAGTGCTATAATTGCCTCTCCCATTTTTACACACACCTTTATCAATTGTCTCTCATGGGAATTAAGTCATTATGTATACTAACACTAAATAACTGGATAAGCATATAACGATCACACATGGCGATCACCTATAAGGATTTCATTAAGTATATCTCTATAATGCAAAAAACGTTTCATATTCTCAAACCACAGGTCTATTGATCCAATGATGATAAAGGAGTACCGTACCATCGCGATTGATAGCCGGGGCGCTCTTCAATTTGATGGGGCTCTTACCCAGGCGCATATACAAGACAGGCGCTTATTCAAAGTCACGATTTTAGTGCTTAAAAAGCATTTGGAAGCCCCTATACCCCGGCATTTTTCAAGACCGGCGCTTATTCAAGACCAGGCGCTTTATCGCGACGGTACAGTATATAATTATGAATTATTGAATGAATATAGTGATCAGACAACTCGGACTAAAAGCGTCCCTTGGTTGCAATTTAATGAAGACTTTTGAATTAAAATTGATTGACTTGACTGACCTATGTCCATGGCTACACCACATCCCCGTTGTACGTCTTCAGCTGGCAGGGAGAGGACTGAGTCAGATATCAGCCCTTTCTGTTTGCTGAACGGCATGGTGGTTTTGTGGTGATGGTCTACCAGTTAACTCTGTCTGAAAGGTAAGGCCAAAAAAAGAAGGTTTGTTTCAGGTAACATGGTAGGAAAATGTAGGGTCGGTAGGTCGGATTTTTTGTTTTTAATCTTTTTTTAACATGAATGTACTAGCCAACTTTTTTGAATACTCGAAAATTGACCAAAAAAGGGTAAATATCCGAAAATTTCTTCAAAATTGCATAAAAAAACGTAGAGTCAGCCCTGTTTTAATAGGGTCGGTCGGGTGACCTGAAACAAACTTCTTTTTTTTTTTGGCCTAACGTATTTGATACTTAGCAACTATCATTCGGCATTTACCATCGGCACCCTTCTGTGATTTGTGGTAAATGAGCAACACTTTTCCTTGAAAAACGATGATACTGACATTTGCCCCCTAACATTACTTTGAGTCTCTGAACGTACCGCCTATTTTAGGAAAACGGGAAAAATCTAAACCGGTTTTCAATTTCATAGTATTGTGGTGAAATATACCCCTTTCCCCTTAAGGCTTACCTGATTTTTGCTGCAAATCTTTTGAAAACCACTCCCCCCTCCCATCAATTTTCAAGACCAGTGCAGAGGCGGCAAAAGAAACCCCTTTTCCAATTTCGTAATTTGGATGGTGTTGAGCTTATGGCAGTGTATGGGAAACGAGCCTATGGCAAGCGATATGTTTATCCCTGATATCGGAGTTTCTAACTTTGATAACAGAGTTTCTAACTCTGACATTGGAGTTCCTAAGGGAGTGTTCATTTATTAGCTACAGGGGGGGGGGGGTGGTGGGTTGGGGGTTGTGTAAAAATTTCCTACCCCTCCTGAGCAGTCTATATGAAAGGTTTTTCGCCTTGCAGGACATTCGGTCCTGCAGATTTGTTATTCTGCAGGCCCGGCTAAAGGTTTGCAGGCCCGGATACCCAGAAGAAATGATTGTATTAAGAAAAATTATTATAAAGCTAGAATTTACATAGGAATTGATCATGAATAGGGCTTACTGGTATATTCACATCATTTTGATAATTAAAATTGTCTAATTTTGGGTAACTTTCTACAAAATATCCAGGCTTTCTAGTTTACTCTCTAGAAACCTTAATAATGGCTCGATTTACAAGCCGTAAAAACTGGCATGTAGACAAGGATCATAGCCAGGCATTGGGGCCGCAGACACAGACGTTCTGCCGCACCAGCAGGCTTTAAGCCGGCTATAGCCGGTGTCCGGCAGGTTTTCGTATAGACTGCCTGAGGGGGGGAGGGGCGTAAACATTTCTGACCCCTCTTGAGGGTGGGGGGGCGTAAAAATTTGGGCCCCTTTTAAGTAAAAAAGCCCGCCCGTTACTACCCAGTGAACAAAATTATGTCATTTCAACGTTAAAAAAGCGTCATCAGAAGGTTTTAAAACGTTCACAATTGAAACGTTTTATTTATGTAAAAACGTGAACTCAAAATAACATTAAAATAACGTTTGTTTAGGACGTTATATTGAGATTAGAATAACATTCAAATAAGATTGAGGTGAAAAATTACATGGAAATAACCTTGCATTGTAACGTTTCATAAGGGGGGAAATAAGGTTTTGTTGTCTAGATGGATCCTTATTCAAGCATATGATACAGAGGTGTGTGAATATTTTATTATTCTAAAGCAAATTGATCCATTTATTCATTAATAGGGTTACATCAAACTGCTTAACTAGGAGTCTGATAAGCCCCAAGGATTGTAATGCAGTAAGGCTGGAGCAGAGCTGATATATATTTGTAATTCTACAAATAAGGTGTTTACCATAACCCTCATCATAATTCATGCATACATCAGTAGGGATTATTTATTTTCACCAAAGATACAATAATATTGAATTAACATTGATAGTGTCAATACATATTTGTCTATAATCATACAATCATAGTATGAATATGAGGGATATTGAGCCCAAGCTCTGGTAAAGTAGCATTATAAACTGCCATCTGGTGAAATAATTTCGAACAATAAAATAACGTTTGAAAAACGTTGTTTTAATGTTCTTGAAGGTTTTATGACAATATGTTAATTCACCCCCTTATAACCATGTATAGTAACTATGCATATAACCACACTCTTTTATAGAATTTGACGATCAGAGGTCATTTCTGAACGTCATTTTGATGTTAAAATAATGTTTTAAACAAATGTTCTATTCCCAACCTTATATAAACGTTTCAAAACGTTAAAATAAAGTTTCTTGTTCACTGGGTATAGTTCAAAGTGGGGGGGGTGAAAAATTTCCGGCGCCTTCAGCGAGGGGGGGCGCAAAACGTTCCACGCGATCTCGAGGGGGGGGGGCATAAAAAATGTTCACCCCTCTGCGCGAAATCTCACCACCCCCTGTAATTAATAAATGAACACTCCCTAACTCTGATCAGCCACATGTGTTGTGATACCGACGTACACATGTT
The DNA here is from genome assembly GCA_947462335.1 of Harmothoe impar. NCBI lineage: Eukaryota > Metazoa > Annelida > Polychaeta > Phyllodocida > Polynoidae > Harmothoe > Harmothoe impar. Next base: position 10,481,120 of record OX381715.1, on the reverse strand, counting down.
TGTGACGTCACTACTTTCGGGGCACTTGGGCGACAAGCGGGATGGCGCACATGGTTCATAAATACAAGTCATCTTAAACCAAACTAAACTGCCTCCTTTTGCTTATCAATATCACTTCATGGTGGCTAGCGGTAAAAGGATGTTTGAAGAGACTGTGTGCCACATATTTGATGTTGTGGGACACCAAGAATTGTGAGTAGAGCACCTTTTCTTTTCCCCACATCAGACCATGTGCTATCTTTGTGTGTCCATGTCCTAAGCTATCCTTGTGTGTCTACAGTCACATAAAGCCAAGCCTTCATATCACCCAAGTCTGCCAAGTAAACCCAATCAATTGTGGAGCCAGCCATATACACAAGTTGTGTAGTGTCCAATGCAACTTAGGCTTATACCAGAACTGTGATTGTTAAATGCTAGTTAGTGCCACTGACACAAATAGCTCCAGTGCACCATACCAAAACTAGTGTTATCAAAATGGCTGCCAAATACCCTTCTATGAATTGGGATGCTTCTGATGTAGCAGAGACATTTACACTTTTTAAACAGAGGCTACTCTTGGTATGTGAAGATAACGAAGTCACTGATGCCTCCAAGATAGCCAGAAAAATCAAGATAAGTGTAGGAGAAGAGGGTTTACGCCGTATTAATGCATCTGGCCTTAGTGAAGTAGATCTAAAGAAACCGGAGAAATTATGGGATCTGTTTGAGAAACAGCTGAGAGTTGCGGTAAATTTCCGTATTGAGCGACTGAATTTGATGCAGTACCGACAGAAGAGCGGTGAGTCACTTGATGCTTTTGTCACACGTGCACGAACGCAGGGCTTGCGCTGTGAGTTTACAGACGCAGAGTTGCAGGAGCGCATTATCGAGCTTGTCATCGCCAGCACTCCCATTGCAGAGTTCCGGCGGGAACTCCTGGATAAAGACAAAACACTGACACTGCAAGAAACTCTCAACACTGGCCGACGACACGAAGCAACCGAGAAAGGCAATGAACAGATCCGAACTCTTCGCGAGAACACGACTGACCAGACTTCTATAGATCACTTCTCCAAAAAGAAGCCCTGTTGGAACTCTGGTCGTCACCACGCAATCCGAAGATGTCCGGCATTCAGGGATGAGTGTTCAGGATGCGGGAAACAAGGACACTGGGTAGAATTTTGCAGGTCGAAGCCCGACGACACTGGCAACAGAGGCCAGAACACTCAAAGCAAATCCAGTTCCAAGCCCCAGAAACACTATCCGAACGCAGAGAAGCAAAGGAAGAATGTGCATGCAGTAACTGCACATGAGAATGAGACACCTGGTAGCTCGGACGCAAGTGACCCTGGTAACTATTCAGAAAGTTTCTACTGCATTAAGATGTCTGATAAGTGTTTCGATGCCATATCCAGATCTACACGCGATGAAGCGTATACTACAATCGGCATTAAGTGTCCAGGGTTAGACGGCACAAAGGGTCTCAGGCTGAAGCTTGACATTGGTGCCCAAGGTAACGCATTACCAGTACGCACTTTCAAGCAGATGTTTGGGGACATCGACCCTGATGATGTGTTGTCACCTGTGGGCAAAACTAAGCTAACAGCCTATTCCGGTGAAGACATAAAATGTATCGGCAAGCTCACATGCGACTGCAAGTACGGCATAGGAGACTGGGTACGCACAATGTTCTATGTTGTTGATGTGCCAGGACCGGTTGTGCTCGGTCTTCCTATGTGTGAGGCACTCAACTTAGTAACTATAAACTGTCATGTTGAGACCATAGTGGCCCAGCCAAGCCGGAGGGTCAACTCCCTGCAGGACCTTAAAAAGTCATTCCCTTGCCAATTTGACCAGATTGGAAGGTTCAAAGACCCAGCGAAGATATTGCTCAAACCTGATGCAGAGCCGTACATTGACCGTCCCAGGAAGTGTAATGTGAACCTTCTTCCCAAAATCAAGGCCGAGTTAGGAAATATGAAGAAGAATGGCATAATCAGAAGAGTCAGGGAACATACCGACTGGTGCTCAAGCATTGTCTATAGCACGAAAGGTGATGGTAGCTTGAGGGTATGTCTTGATCCGAAACATCTCAACAATGCGGTTAAAAGATGTCCTCATAAGACTCCCACATTAGAGGAAATCAACCCATTCTTTACAGGTGCGAAATACTTCAGTAAACTGGACGCAAAGGCTGGGTATTGGAGTGTTCCTCTGGAGGAGAGCAGTCAGTTACTTACCACTTTCCGCACACCTATTGGTAGATATTGCTTTCACAGGTTGCCATTTGGCCTGAACACTAGCCAAGACATATTCCAGCAACGAATGGATGAGATTTTGGAGGATCTTGATGGATGTGTTGGCATCGCTGACGATATCTGTGTCTTCGGTTCCACAGAAGATGAGCATGATGCTAGACTCCTGAAGCTAATGGAAGCTGCCAAGATGCATGATCTTGTTTTTAACTCGGCGAAGTGTGCTATAAAGAAGCAGTCAATTTCCTTTTTTGGAAACGTGTACAGTGAAGATGGCATATCACCAGATCCGGCCAAGGTGAAGGATATCCATGAGATGCCAGTCCCACAAGACCGAGAGGACCTACAACGCTTCCTAGGCCTACTAACATATCTGGGATCCTTTATTGCAAATCTCAGTACACAAGCAGCCATACTTCGGGATCTGCTCAAAAAAGATGTCCCATTCGAGTGGTCAGACGACCATCAGCATGCGTTTGAGAAGCTCAAAGGAGCCATATCTGACCAAGCGAAAGTGGCCTTCTATGACTCCACCAAACCAATAGCGTTGGAGGTGGATGCATCACAAAAGGGCCTTGGTGCAGCATTGATACAGGAGGGCAAGCCTATAGCCTTTGCCTCCAAATCACTCACCAAGACACAATCAAATTATAGCAACATCGAGCGCGAGACACTAGCTCTTGTGCATGGGGTAGAAAGGTTCCATACATACCTGTATGGCAGATCTTTCACAATTGTATCTGACCACAAACCCCTTGAAATGATCTGTAGGAAGCCTATTATATCAGCACCCCCTCGACTCCAACGGATGCTGCTGAGGATACTCGGGTATGATTACAGTGTGGTATACCAGCCAGGAGAGGAGATGGTCCTATCAGACACTCTATCACGACTTCCAAACCCGAACAACAAATCGGAAGTCAAACTAGATCTACGTGTTGACGGAATCTCATTTGACCTCATCAGCTTTAGCCCAGGCAAGCAGGCGGAGCTTCGACGAGAGACCCAACGATGCCCAGTGCTTAATGCCCTGGCAGAGGTAGTGTACCGTGGATGGCCAGAAAGGATTGGGGACCTGCCAACTGACCTCCGAGTGTTCTGGTCCTATAGAGATGTCATTGGTCTTGATGATGGAGTCCTATTCAAAGGAAGGCAAATCATTGTCCCGGAGAGCATGCAGGGGGATATCATATCCCAACTGCACCGTGGTCATCTAGGCATAGAGAAGACATGGCTGCTGGCACGTGATACAGTATACTGGCCAAGGATAAACAATGATATAGAGAGGTTGGTAAAAGGCTGCAACGTATGCCAGGAGGACCAAGATGATAACAGAAGGGAGCCGATGTTAACTAGCAAGGTTCCAGCCCGTGCTTGGCAAATCATAGGGACAGATTTGTTTGAGATAAAGGGGCGCCGATACATAATTATATCTGACTACTACTCAAAATTCCCAATTGTCAAAGAACTACAAGCACCCGTGACATCTGAGGTAGTTAAGGACATAGTGGAAGAGGCCTGCGGTACCTTTGGCCGACCAGACGAGATTAGGTCCGACAATGGGCCACAATATGCCAGTGAGACATTCAAATAATTCTGCCGTCACTGGGGAATCAATCATACAACGTCCTCGCCACACTATGCCCAGTCAAATGGCTTCATAGAAAGCCAGATATGATGGGTCAAGTCAGTGATAAAAAAATGCATCAAGACAAAAGAGAATGTCCAGATGGCCCTCCTGAACCTGAGGGCTACTCCAGTTGACAACCGATTGCCGTCACCAGCGGAGATGCTGCTGGGGAGGCAGGTAGCCTCCATATTGCCTACTAGGCAGACAAACATTGATCAGGAAGTCAAGGATCAGCTGGAAGGTAGAGGCGAAAGGGCAAAAGAGCATTATGATCACACTGCGAGAGACCAACAACTGGCACCACGGTACCCAGGGCAAGGTGTCCGTATCCAAGACCAAGTGACAAAGACTTGGGCACCAGGGACAGTGGTCGAAAAATGCCTGGAGCCAAGATCTTACGTCGTAGAGACCCAAAAGGGCAGCAAGCTGCGCCGCAACAGGCATCACCTCCGGGAAACCCTCCAGACGCCCCGAGCCCCGATTCCACAGCCCGTGGACCTCGGCAGCGAGGACAGAAGGGGGGGGGGGAAGTCATTATGAGGCAAGAGACTCAGCCTGTGACCGACAACACAGAAGTGGCAGCTACCGCTTCTCCCCAGAAGGCTCCTGAGACAGCCCCTATGCCTGTAGTTCGCACGACTAGGACAGGCCGTGCCATCAAACCACCAGCACGCTATCAGGAATAAACCCAAACAGTTAGGGACCACCTGCCAGCCAGAGGACAGAATAAAGCCTCCAGGTGGATGAAAACAAGGGCAGTCTACCTTATGTTTTCTAGTTAAGTAGTTGTTATGTAACAGCTAACAAATTAAGTTCATCTATAGTAAAAGACTTGTTCATACTCATATATAACAAACATTAAAGACTTATTCAATTGAGATGTAAGAGTTCATGTAAGAGCGCTGCTCTCGATACCCCATGGACACAAACTCAAACTGTCACCATGATATGTTCTTCTTGTAACAAGGGGGATGTTGTGATACCGACGTATACATGTTTGTGACGTCACTACTTTCGGGGCACTTGGGCGACGAGCGGGATGGCGCACATGGTTCATAAATACAAGTCATCTTAAACCAAACTAAACTGCCTCCTTTTGCTTATCAATATCACTTCAACATGTATACCCATGCTCTGATATTTGGGTTCCTAACTCTGATATCGTTTGAAAGTTTATTACTCTGATATTAAAGTTCATTACCTCTATATCAGGGGCGGATCCAGGATTTTTGAAAAAGGGCAATGTACCTATTGAAATCTTTTAAAATGTACAGAAAAAAGAGGGGGGGGGCGTACGCCAGGTCATCCCCCCCCCTCGAATCTGCCCCTGGATATCGACATTTTAAACTCGGATATTGAAGTTTAAAACTCTGACATTGATCAGAGTTTAAAACTTTGATATTGAAGGTGAAGGCTTGCCACATTAGCCTTTCCCTCCACGTACCCCTGCCCGCTGCATCCATCCCATCCCACGTCCCTCGCGCACCACTCGCCAAGAAGAGACGGCAGGTCGCAGGCTGCACCAAGTCCCGGGGATGCCGCGGGCAGAAGCAATCCCTATCTGTGCGCGGCACCGTGACCCAGATAGAAATAAATGGGTCAACAGGTGTGTGTCCACGAACTTATTGATATTACTGATTTACTGTCTGTCTGAGACCGTGTACAACGATCTTCTACTGCCATGTTGCACCAATACTGCCGGAATAACTTTATATAGGCTAGTCTTGTCTTGTAAATACGCTCAAACGTGACTTTGACGTGACTTACCTGACTCTTGCAGTCTTGACAATGATAGCTACAACTGAATCCTGCGGCCGATATTGCGCTGCCTTATGTACTGGTGACATAGATAAAATGCCTAAGTACACATTGCACCACCAAGATAAACTAGCGTTGTGAAATCTTGGCGAAATCCTGGGGGTTAAACTTAGGCCCATAGCAGCTGACGGATTACTGCGGCCACTGTAGTCCTGAGGACTATGCCTCGCCGTGCGCGTTATTTGCGCGTCGGACCCGCGCCATCAACGCACCTACGCACCTTTCTCGGTGAAATTACTCATCCATGCCATCCATGATACATTTTGTGTTTTTCCTCCTGCAAACATGGACTTTTCAGCCGAAGATGCCCTAGCAAGGGTAGGTTTTTGAAGCAAAAGCTCCCTAGCAAGGGTAAGGGTTGTCATTGGTCCAGCCGCACACCCCTATCAGAATTTCTTTTTTTAATGTACCCCCCCCCCCGGGGTAAAGACCCAGCCAGTATGGTTCCCAATAGCATAGTTTAGGGGTCTGGATGGGGGGTCCCGATTTTCCTGTCGATTTTCAGAAATGGTCATGTCGCCCTGTCAATTTTAAGAAATAGGCCTAACCATTTTTTTAGGGGTATTTCTTAAAATGTCGTGAATTTAGTAGGCCTACGTTGAAATGTCGCGAATTTTGGCAAGAGCCTGTGTTATATCCTACCAAATTACATCAATATTTTCAAATTTTTCGAAAATTTTCCTCAAACTCCCAGCAAATTTCTCACTGCAACGCTTTTGACACACTTCAAAAAAGCGCTGGCCTCATGTAAGCACTGGGGGTACAGAGCTTCCAATTTATAAGCGCTGGGGCCCTTAAAGGGGCCCTTGATGGGGGGGTCCCCATGTCGCATGTCGATTTTAAGAAATGCCCATGTCCCATGTCACTAATGAAAAACCCATGTCGCTAGTGTCACTAAGGGGGGTGTTTGGGGATGCAGGCCCCCGGAAAATTTAGGAATTTTCCTATGAAATTGGCGCATTCAGAGAGGTTTGAAACAGGTTAGAATCTATATCTTCAGAAAATTTAGGAATTTAGAAAAATTGGGGAATTTTACTGTGAGAGTAGTGAGTTTTAGGGCTTTCTGAGGTTGTGAGGCTATTCACATCCATGTCACTAAGACCAATGTCGCATGTCAGACTTAAGAAATGCTCCATGTCCCATGTCACTAGTATGGCCATGTCCCATGTCGATTTTAAGAAATGACCATGTCGCCATATCGGATTTAAGAAATGGCCATGTCGCCATATCGAATTTAGGGGTCTAGGGCCATCTTAAAACTCAACGGTATGTAAGTTGATAAACGGTGATGATCGAGTGTCTGAAGTATAGAGGTTTGACTATTATCACCCACCAGCAAGTATCACGAGACTTTTACACTAACACACCTTACAAATGTATGTATTTATTGCAAGTTAGTAAATTATAGGTAAAAAAGTGCCCAGGATTGCATGCATACAATTAGTATACCGTTAATGACGTTTTTGTAATAAAGTTAAAAATGATGTAGGGCAGGGGGGGCTTTTTTTTAAAACCTATCCGATTGGGGGGGGGCCTTTTTTTCCAACCTATTCCGAGGGCGGGGGCAATTATTTTTGACGTATTCATTTTCCCAAACGCTCACCCCCACCCCTGCCATAAATAATGAATCCTCCCCTATCTCTTATATTCCACATTCCTCATGTGGCTAAGCCAGAAAAAAGGCCCATTTTGCCATGTCAAATTTAGTGGTCCACACCCATAGTTTATAGCATCTCGGACATGTGTGCGGCTGGCAAGGGTACTTTTTCTACAAAATTCCCATGACAAGGGTGAACTTTTCAAGAAGATTTGCCATGACAAGGGTCCAGTTTCATGAAAATCCCCATGACAAGGGTCTTCTTTTTAAGAAAATGTTTATTTAATATTAGCTCATTCTGATACATTTAAGCTATATACACACATTCCTTAATAGTACAAGGCTGTAATGAAAGGATTAAGAACGAGATACAAGGTAGTTTCATGTGTCAAACCAAACGTGGCGCTAGATGGCGGGGGCGCCGCTTACGTATGGTTTGATGGGGTGCACAACTGAGGCTCCTGGTGGAGGTTTTGGGAACTAGCCGCTGGTACCTAAATGTTCCCGGCAAGAGTATCACTGAAGCATGATAAGGCGATGTAAACAAGCCTAGTTTTGACTGTTCTACATGTGTCATATTGCTCTCATTCAAACCGAGTCTTCTTTAATGGTCAAACATACTATATTCCAAATGGCATCAATATGACAGTACAGGGAAGGAATGCCAAGGGCAAACAAAATTGGCTATGGAAAATGCAATGCTTAGCGGCCATCTTGTTGTTTTGACAGCTGTCAAAATGAGGTTCCCAAAACCTCCACCAGGAGCCTCAGTCGTGCACCCCATCAAGCCATACGTAAGCGGCGCCCCCCGCCATCTAGCGCCACGTTTGGTTTGACACATGAAACTAGATACAAGGTTGTAGGCTTGACATGGTTTTATTTCCATCTTTCAATAACAACCAGCAAAATAGATATGATGATTTTTTTAAATCAGGCACAAGATGAATAAATAGGGAACTATACAATCAACATGATGATGAGACTATATTGAGACTAATGTTTAATACACCTATAAACATGAACATATTTGTGGGTTATTCTGTACTAAGGAATGCTCCCAGAGCACCGTACATCCCACCGCTTCTTACAAACTTCAACTCATACTGGCCATTCTGTAAAAGAAGTAAAGGAAATTATTAAGTATTTTCACATAGTTTGCCTCATGTGATTTATTATTGAAGAATATCCCTATCCTAAAGTATCACATTTGTTCCAAGAGCTAGAACTACCTCTTGCTGGGAAATAGTCAGATCTATTCATTTTCAATGATATTATATTCTGTGAAACATTAAAAAGAAAAATCTATGCAGGAATACTACCAGAAAGTTATGTCACGAGTATTTCTAAAACTGAACAGCAGCCAGATTTATCATTGCCCTAATGTTGACCAAATCCATTTTGAAGTGAGACCCACAGTCCCCGGTCCATTCAGGATTAGGACCCCAGGATGGTTTGTTTATATTTGTCTTACCATGTCTATTTTGTCCAGAAAATATGCCTTCATTGATTTAAAAAAAAGAGAACTGCCTCTTAGTCAAACAGTGCCCTGCAATCATTTCAGAATTTAAAAAGAATCTCAAGACCCCTGCACTTCTGGCACTAATTTACTCTCTTTTCTCCAATCACTGAATTGCGACGGTATGGTAAATGTGAATCTTACCAGCGGGAGGACCATCCTTGCCTTTATCCTACAGAGCAGCAGCCTCATGAACTCAGTGTTGAAGACGTTACCACACACATACACCTCCTTGGCCCTACTCAGACACACACTGGTACTGATCAGCTGGGCATTAATCTCTGCGGTTGTGTTAAATACACTGAATGCAAGGTCTCCTTTCTTCGCCTTGTCTGCAACAGATTGCCAATAAAAGATGCGAGAAATTACTAATGACTTTGTGTTAAAGTGGTTAGTAATGCTCAGAAATATATGAGGGGAATTATAAGTGCTAAGAAAGGTGTTTAGTATTATGTGAGATATCTGGGAGAAATGGGTAAAGGGAAATAACAACTGCTTTGAAAATATACTGTACCATGCAACATGTGTAAAAGTGAAAAAAGTCAGAAGTGTGGAAAATTATTAGAAAAAGACTTGATTTAGGGGAGGAAGTCAAATCTTGCAGTGTCATAGATCTAGGCAAGAAAGCTTTTTACTTTCTGAACAAAGATGGTTCTTTGTTCAGATATGACCCTCAAATACCTATTGGGGTGGTGATACCCTTCCCAAAGGGGAAGCGGCGTTGTGCCTCCTGCTTTGTACGAGCTGCGGTTTCATAAAAATTGTCCTTTGGCCCAGCTGTACTTGGATCTCCGAGTAGATCAGACGACTCAGCCATCTCCACCAGCTTCTCAAAGTCCTGAAACACAGGGTGCTGATTGTACATGCGTCTACGATGTGTGTGAGTTAAGCGAATACATGCCTTTATTTAGTTTTTTGAGGGCTACCGTAAAACCTTTTGTATAAGCTTAACTCGCGTATTAGCCACACCTAGACTCTGTGCCGATCATATAAGCCACACCAGCGGTCTGATTTTGGTGAGTTTAGTACTGTACCATAGTAGCAAATACCCTTGTATAAGCCATACCCCAACGCTGGGCCGATCCTATAAGCCGCACCAGCAATCTGATATGCGTACTAGCCACAGCCTATATGTGAGGTTTTACGGTATTACCAGCCCCTTTGGGGGCTGGGATACTGCGCAGGGGTAGGCCTAGTCCATATACCGCGTAAGGTAGGCCTATATAACCCCCCCCCCCCCCGCCCCTACACTCACAAAACAGCGCGGCAAAGTGGAGTGGACTGCGGCATCACCCAGCGTCCCTCCGACCTACATTGTCATGGTGACCACTGGCGCAACTACACTCTCCTAACAGATGCTCTCGGAGAGGCCCGACTCAGAAGTTTAGTATGAGATATCTCAATTATTTGGGAATATTTGAATATGATGTTTTAAATAAGTAATGTATTGTTTATAAGCTATGTATTGTCGTACCATTTTACCCCTTTACCACTGCATGCGCCCTATTGTAATGCCTTTTATGAGGAGAAAACAATGGCAAATCTTTGACAGATGCCCTACTTCTATTCAAAGCAGTTTATTCAAGGAGTTACTTAAATGAAAAGAAGGAAACACATACTTGAAACCCTGAAAAAATTAATTTAAGTAAATTAGTTGTGAAAATCGAGTTAACTTTGAAAAAAGTACATACTTGTATCTAGCCTCTTTTGGTTTATCTGTTCCTGTCAAGCACTTCAGCCTAGTTCAATGGGGTGGTACCAGCGAACTAAATAATGCCGTTTTATATATAGGGGAATCATTTGAATTGTCAAAAAAACCTATTTGGATGGTTGGGAACATGTATTACAGGTAATTTTTTTGTCTAATACTTTTAAATATATAAATATTACTTTCCCCTCTTTAAGCTTCTACAAATCATTTTTCATCCCCTTATGCACCCAATGGTGAATATGTTTGTGCCAGGCACCCAAGATGTTACTTACATTTTCGCCTGTGAGGAAGCAGGCCAGACCGTGCATGTAGCGACCTCCTGCAGACACTCCATCCAGTATGCCGAACGTACCATCACTGTTAATCTGGGAGAAAACAACTATATTTTGAACCAAACTTTAACCGCTGGTGGTACCATTTATTGTAATATGGCTGCTTTACCATGGATTTTAGTTTGTCATCTGGTCAGCTGGAGGCCCCGCAAGTAGTCTCTCTCATAAGATCTCACCATAGGATCATCAATAGTCCATAATAGGTATTACATTTTGGCCATACTGAATGTGCACAATGTTCAATTACTATGATGACTACATTAGTGATCGTCAACATAAGTGGGGATGGGCGGACACTGGCTTCCTGATGTCCCTTGTAAAATTGAAGAAACAACCATGTCGAATGTCTTTGTTCCTTAAAAATGATAATATTAAATGTTGATTTTCAGAAAAAGCCATGTCGGTTTTAGTGCTCTACCTTCATCTCAGTGAGACTACTCACTACTTTTTAAGCTGATAACAAATATCTTATAAACAACCCACCTGCATCATGACAGAGCCAGACCCGGCCATCAACATGAGGCGTGGCCTGTCCTCCTCCTTTAACTCCTGACGCCCCGTGTCCATGGACCCAAACGTCATCTGAGACTTCAGCTGCATCTTCTCCATCGTCTCCTGAAATAAAGTACAAGAGTTTTCCAGATCTTATTCAATTCCTTTCAGACACAGAATGCGTAAAATTCAAATATATTACAAGGGAAATAAAGGACAATATTGATGCCATAGACCCTATAGCCATAATGTGGTGTTATAGTATATTGAATGGGTAGAGAAGAACTGTGCACACCATTGGTCTAAAAATCTAAAAATCTAGCAAATCTTTGACTTGAATTATTGGAAAGGGGAATTTATGAACATAAAGCAAAGAAACTATGTTTTTTGTAAGGTTGATTTTTGAGTGCTATTCATCAAATGTACATACTTTAAAGTGTGCCTTGTGGTCTGCTGTCTCCACGTCTACCAGGGCCTGGTTCTCAGGTGACAGGGACATGAAGAGTTCCTCAGCCTGAGTTGTCTTCTCTACTGCCAGAAATGCCTTACAGAAACAGTCAAACTCCGGAAGAAGAATCATTCTGAATATAATATGCAACAAAAACAGTCAAACTATGGTAAAATCTTTATCCTGGATATATGAAGACAGCCAAACTATTGGTGGAAAGTCATCCTGAATTATATATACAAAATATCAAGCAATCAAACTCTAATGAAATCTTCATTGATATACAAAAACAGATACAGTCAAATTCTGGTAGAATTCTTATCAATTGTTTTATCAACAGCACAATTTTTTTAACAACAATCAGCCTCACCATAGGAGAATTGTTCTCCTGAATATCCTGATAAAGGCTCACAAGGACCAGAACTGTGTATAACCACCTTATATTATTCTGCTCTATCCTTCTGTGACCATCAATTTTTAAAAGTGCCCTGTCACCAGGTCATATGTGTCAAAATTACCTGGCGAGATTCCATTACATAAGGCACCAATAGTGAGGGTGGCTAGCAGTCCCCTTAATTTTCTGGGCTCCTTATAACCAATTGGAAACTTACTTGCAGTCTAGTGCAGCTTCTATCTGCAACCTGAAGGCGGCGCCACCGTTACCAGCAGACATCACCACCACCTCGCCTGACGCATTAGTCTGAAGTCAAGCACAACGAATGCTGTAGCTGTGTGTTCTGCATTGTGCCACAATGTGACCCCCCCTTGTTTGCCTGGTCCACTGCCCCCTCCACCAATTAGCTCTTTAAATCTAGCAAGGAAATTGTCAAAAGCTCTCAATAATTGATGAAAACAATATGGGTTTAGTTTTACTCCATAGAGTTACCCAAAACTCTCCTTCGCAGTGGGCACAGAATATTATATCAACATTGAAAAATGGTTGGCATTGTTGATTCAACATTGATTTAATGTTGATCTGAATTTTGTGCCCACTGCGTTATGTCTTCAGAGGCTGACTTACCACCAAGTCACAGCTGTCTTTGATGTAGCTGATGATACCTGTAACATCTGCCCGCGGAAACATGGCGCAGTGCACCTGGCTTCTGGTGGCATCATCCTAAAACAGATGGATTAATGATTGAATTTGTCACTGTGTATAAAGTTCTAGATTTGAAGGCTAGAAGGATTAGGTTTACCCCTACTAGACATCTCCTGGCCCATGCTATATGGTGATCACAGTTCTATTCACTGGTTCAAAAATTTATTCATTACTGGAATCCAGTAACAATTTAATAAGCATAAGGGTTTCAAACGGTAGAGTTGTAATAATAGTCAAATAGATAGGACTTGTGGATAACTAGCCAATAATTCTTTAAAAAATAACATGGGTCCACACTAGATCTATTGGTGTACTTGGGAATGGTATAGCCTACACTGAAAACCCAGGCTCATATTACGGTACTCACTACAGAGGACTTAGGGTGATCATGCCCTTAGGTGATCAGATTAATAAGGAAAGATGATCATTTTGAGGACATAATTTTGCCACCAGAGGGACCTACTTTACAACAATGTGAGATGTGGCCCCTGCTCCATGTGATCTATTCATTAAACCCTATAGTAATATTGGTCATACATGTTTACAAGTTGGAGGATATATGAAGGCAATTATCACAGTTTAAAATCAAGTGATTTGATTGAAATTAGGTCAAAACTTTCTAATCTATAAATATATATACACAAAAACACCATATATGTGTCTGAAACCAAAGTTAGAAGTGTAAAGATTGACAGCCATCAGTTATACATATTTGTTTTACATGGCCTTTTATGAGGACTGAAACATACTCTTAAAAAAGGCCCAATGTACCAATGATTGAAGTTGATGATCGATCGGGAGGGGGTTGATTATAATAATATTGGTGGATAAAATTTTATAACGAGAAAAATTTGAAAATTAAAGGGTGATCATATTGATGACCTGGGTCCTCACTTGTGATCACTTTAAAGATCACCAGGGTACTCCCCCACGCCCCAATCAAAATGATCACCCAAAAGTCCTCACTAGTGAGTACTTATTTTAACATAGGGTTTTCAGTGTACATATTCTTTTACCCTCTCACATCTCTCTAAATGCCCGGTTTCCTACCTGATTTATTGGCTTCCCATTCTTGTATTCCTTATTGGAGCGATATAGAATTTTACCTATCGTGGATCCTGAAAACATAATGGTTGAATATTTATTAACAATAATAACCCTATGATAAAGTAAACTGTGATATAATATGTTTGCTTTCATGGCCATCTTAATTAGTTTCAACTACTTTGACCCTTTAGGTACAGCATAATGTGTTTGTTGTTATATTAAATGCATATATATGCAGAAATGGGGAGTAGCAATTCAGTGCTGCATTTATGCATAATGCCAAGCCTGCAGAAGTTGATACACTCCCGAAGGTTCAGCTTGACAGCTTGAATCACCAATGCACTGCTGGTGAGTTAATCGCAAGCACATCATGATCAATGAATATGAAACCTTGAGGGATGACATGGTTCAGATTATTGATATGGAGTATTGATATGGAGTATGATCTATATTGGTTAAAGTGGTTTTGGGAAATGGCATCCCTAAACATAAGACTGACCTATATCCAGGGCTACCCCACAGCCCCGTTGTACGTCTTCAGCTGGCAGGGAGAGCACTGTGTCTGATATCAGACCCGTCAAACTGGTAATCGGCATGCTGGTGATCTACTGATGTCCTTCCAGCTTACTAAATATATACAACATAGAACATTTGCAGCGCAAATAGTAATATCATCATGTGAAATACAAGGTCAATATAAAAGTATATAATGTTAAGCCATAAAATGCTCACATCTTCAAATCAGATAGCATACATATTAAAAACAAACAGGATAGTATTCTGCCATAGTCTGAAAAGTATGTGTGAACAACTAATGCAGAATTCATATTGACCTGAAAAACATAAAGAGGACCATGTGTTCTGCCTGAGAAAATATAATGCTTTAAATGTGAAGTACATCAAATTATGGTTTAAATGATGAGCATGCATATGCCTCTGACATGTGCAGTATTGGAGGGTCTACCAGCACAGACATTTGTTCAATCCAAAACATTGGTTTTGCCTTTAATAGTACAGATGTAAAAAGTAGATTTAGTGGAGAAGGAGATAACCTACCTGCCCCCGTGTGCTTGGGTACTTACACCTGGTCCCTACTCCTATTCATCCTTATAGTACTGCACTAGCGGTCAGGCATTCTGCCTCACACAGGCACAGGCAAAAACTGAGTAGCACACTTATTCTTTGAGTAGAAGACTGCATATAGCAGGCACAAGTGGACAGACTCACATGGGAGCGTCACCAAAATAATCTGTCCAGTCTTAACTTTCTTAAACTGTCCAATCTTAAAAAACGTTAGAATATTTATTTTAGATAATACCATTGATTTAAGAATGTATTAAAATAGAGTACCATATTCGACGTAATAAGCGCCCTGGGCGCTTATAAAATTATTTTTATGGTGTTTTAAGTACTTAAGAGTTTATTTGTCTCCAAAATCAGAAAATGTGAGCCTTTGTTCTAGTCTGAAAATGCCCCTAAAAGGGGAGGGGGCGCTTATTAGGGGGAGGGCGCTTATTACGTCGAATACGGTATTCATAACTTCAAACGCCCTACTCCAGAGGGCAGCACTGTTATCGTTTGCCACCATTCTAACTGTACTGCACACTGTCACTATACTGTACACTAGCCTACACTCCCCATAGTATGTAAGCCGAGGAGGGCCACAACTATATGAAATAAGAAAAATAAAAAGATGTGTTTATTAATTTTATAAGCGATTTGTTTTGCTG
>OX381715.1:9683623-9731123 GCA_947462335.1 Harmothoe impar | reverse complement strand
TTTCTGCTCAATTCTCACGAAAAATAAATCGGTCGGATCATGCTAACATGGATGTTCAAATGTTAGGGTTTGATTATATTTGCAATTTATCACATTTTTTGGGTCGAATTGGTGAGTATAGCTCCGATCTGAGGACAAAATAGGGTCATGGAGTCCCAGCTTATGGCCGTGTCTCATGAGATTGATACAATTGAAACGTCTTTGACTGGGTGTAGTCTTTGACCAGCAAGTTTCAAAAGGGCTGGAATTGGGGATGTATACACAGAAATGGGGGGAAAATGTTAATGGATATTTCAACACTATATATTAAAAACTTCTCAGCATTTCTGTGATCATAGCCCCCATTTCAGCTCTTTTGGAACTTGCTGGTCAAAGACTACACCTGGTCAAAGACTACACAGGTCAAAGACTACACCCGGTCAAAGACGTTTCAATCGCATCAATCTCATGAGACACAGCCTTATGTCTGTTTACTCCTCAGAACAGCTTGTGACAGGTGTCTTTGAGTTGGGGAATGAAGCAATTTGCAGAACGTACTGGTATATTTGTAGCATTGTGTTGGAAATCCAGAGATTTGATAGCTATAATATCACACAGGCTTATTCCGATACTTTAGACAAATTAAGTTTTTGCTACCGTGTCAATCTAACATATACCACTAAATTATTCTGTCAATATGTATTGAATAGTTCCTATATCCAAACCCCTCTCACATCAAGTTATAACTGCTCTATTGTCACTTTTTCCTTTTGAAGTTCACTCTGTAAAATCCGCTATTATGCATTCACACTCATTGAAGTGAGCGACACTGTCACCAAAAGCACTCACAGAGAGAAGTAAAGGTGTCGCCATGGCTCTTTTACCATAATCAATTCTAGTTGACTCTGATTCTACCCTCAGTGCAGAGTCAAGTGCAATTGACTCTTCCCACAGAAGAGTCATTGGTAGTTTGACACTCCATAAAGAGTCAAATAACACGAATTGCGGTTGTTGCCGCGTAAGAAAAATGCCTCAGGCATTTCTTTTTAAGCGGCAACAACCACAATTCTTGCATTTGAAGGAGCATAATGTCTACATGGTTGGTATATTTGAAGGAGACCCATTCAAGACACCAAATAAACAGGACGAGAGGATAATATAACTTCAAATATGGTAGTTACAATGAATTCCTTGGGTCCATGTTAGGGGGATAGATATGATTATAATCAACCTCAGGACCATGGATATGTGTGTTGCTAGACAGATAAACAATTAGAATAGCAGTTGCTAGGCAACCAGCTGTCTTAGCAACAAACTCATAAGACCATTGAATTCCTTGGGTCCATTTTAGGGGGGGTAGGTATGATTATGATCAACCTCAGGAGCATGGAAATGTGGGTTGCTAGGCAGATAAACAATTAGAATAGCTGTTGCTAGGGAACCAGCTGCCTTAGCAACAAACCAATAGAACCATTGAATTCCTTGGGTCCATTTTAGGGGGGGATAGGTATGATTATAATCAACCTCAGTACCTATCAAAGGTTGTTTAATATTAATGTTATCATATATATGTAGTTGGTCTCTTACTACGTATGTAACACTTGAGTACAAAAACCAGACAAGGTAAATTAGACTTTAATATACGGCGACTTTATTGTAAAGGTAACTCTTGGGTATTATAGTACAAGTATAACCAGCGGATATACAAGATCAGAACAGATATATAATACAGTGGGGCAACCCTATAGCATAGAGTTAAGCCCGTGAGCACAGGGTGGTCATGTCACGACAGTCCCAAACCTGACTGACTTCCAATGGAGAAGTAGCCGTCTTATATACAGCGCTGCATAGCCACGTGACCGTACTAGCAGCGCCACCTGTTAGGTTTAGTTATGTAAAATGCTTATGTAACAACTACCGACGGTAACCGAAGGTGGTACCGGTACACTACCGTATAGATAACCGAACTAGAGGAGTCGGTGTATGTAACGAACCGACGACACTAGTTAGATGAATAAAACAGTTATTAAACACAATAGAACCGTGTTGTCTTACATCATACAACATACAATAGATATACAACAATAACAGTTAGACTTTATAGTCAACCCGTTACACTACCCCCCTTAAGAATGTAGGAAGGGTTGGTTTTATAATAATAATACCTCTTGGATACATTATATACCACGTATATCTATTTATCAACAAGTAACATTTCTACTCATAGTAACAACAGGCATACATACATGAACAACCAGGTTAACATGTATATAACAGTTTATATCAACAATATAGTCTTTGGTATCAAACCATAGTCCCGTAGGCACATGATATAAAAACTGTCCAACTGATAGTCCTAGACTAGTATCAGTTAAAAGTAAAGGCACCAAATAACCACCTTGGAAACTCAACACATCACCTACTACATTCAGCAATGGTGCGAATCCGTGTGGAGTTAGTGTCCTTATATATAAATAATAGAACTATAATAGCTCTCACTTCCTTTGGCGAAGAAAAGTTTTATAATTGGAACTATAGCAGTTCCCACTTCCTTTGGCGTAGAAAAGTTTATATATAAAATCCATAGTAGCGTATCCTAAATAAGGTGGGATAGATCGTCATCCTTATTAGGGGCGGTACTCCAGTACCTAGCAGTTTATGGTGGTAGAGATGGATAGAGTCCAGTACCGGTATAGTACTTCCATCTCTTGTGAAATATAAATATAAAAAGGTAGGTCCGTGCCTCCCTATAAATAATTATCACAGGAGGATGATCCATAATAGTTCATAGGTCACAATAGTAGAATGCGACCACAGGATCAGGAGCCCTGGACAGTAGTAGAGAACCGACGGTTGTGGCTTAGTAGTAAACCACGGTTTGAAGACATCAGGCTGCTTCCAGTGTGGTGGCAGTAGTGACTAGGTTAAGTCACGACAGCACCGTCGGTCTGCTTCGGTTGTCCAGGGGCGTGTAGCTGCGTCGATGGTTTAGTTTTACCTCCGAGGGGCGGAACAGTGCACCCCAGAGGGCCTGACAGGGGACCATCCTTAGGTGTCCATAGGGACACCGCCGGATGGCTTTCCTTCCCCATCAGGACTTCCTCCAGGAGGGGCCTCCGTGGTGTAAACCACAGCAGCCTCCACCTGGAGAGGAAGGGCTCCACCTGGGGCTACCGAGAGGGTACTCGGCGCCACAGTAGGCTCCCCGCCACTGACCACCC
Organism: Harmothoe impar; assembly: GCA_947462335.1. NCBI lineage: Eukaryota > Metazoa > Annelida > Polychaeta > Phyllodocida > Polynoidae > Harmothoe > Harmothoe impar. The sequence goes on along the minus strand of OX381715.1, from coordinate 9,727,923 downwards.
GGGTAGAGTGTGCCATGAAAGAGAATGGCATCTCATACCTAGGTGGGTGTACTGACAGTACCGGGGTCACAGGAGGAGCAGGCCTTGCGGCAAGCCCCAACCTGGACTGGAGATCTGGAAAACCAGTTCTCTCCCACTCTGTCAGCTTTAGCCCGAACTGCCGGAAGAACTTGGCGTCACAAGTTGTCAACCTTGATTCAAGCTGATCGATCGTAGCCCTCCAGAGGGCATGATCTTGCTCCAGATTCGCCTCACGCTCGGCAAGGACTCTGGTGCGTTCAGCAACCCAAGCTTTCCCTTCCCGGATAGCCTGTTCTCTGAGCAACTTGTACTGCTCAAAGTAGGACTTCTCCAAGAAAGAAACCTGAAACTGGAGTAGCTTACTTGCGTTTTCAGCCATCTTAGCTCTGTAGCACTCAAATCCGGGGACTAGAGTGTCAGAGAATCCAGTATCATAAGCAGGACCGTCTCCAGGCAACACAGGTAACCCTGCTAGCCCTTCGTCAACAGCCCTGTGCTCAGGTACTGGAGTCACCTCGTCATCCCTTGCGGGGTCAGAGGTTGCTCCGTGCTGGGGTGGAGCAGTCGGCTGGGCTGACGCCCCATCCGGCTGTTGTACCTCTACCTGTTCAGCGTCACTTATAGGTGAGATACTCTCCTGTGGAGCTGAAGCTTTCTTTTGCTTCTGGCTCCACTTGTACTGCTTGACATAGTCAGCAGCAACCTGACCCGCCTGCTCGTCACCCAAAGAGTTCTGAACAATAGCCAGTGCATCACCCAGTTTCTGTCTCTCCTGCCTGGGCAGTTGATCAGCAACCGGGGGCAATGCAACCGAAGATACCGTTACGGTACCGACGGTTTGGCTACGGTCGACCTCAGATGTTACCTTGGCGGTGGCGACACGTTTCTTCGCAGGTTCACTGCGGGAACGGTCACGTCCACCTTTGGTATCATCTTTGGATGACTGGCGGCCCCTTTTCAGATCTTTCTTCTTAGGAGGGGTATCCTTTCTGACAGTGGGCATCGGAGTTTCTGTATCTGGCCCGAGATCGGTTTGTTCGCACTTGGCGCCCTTACACAATCTCTCCCAGTCAGCCTCCGTGAGGTAATTCCACTGTTTAAGTTTGTTGGTTCGCCACTTATACTGTAGATTCCCTACACGTTTGTGGCACCCCCCAAACCTTCAGTGCAGCCTCAACTCCACGACTAATAGTGCGCTTGTGAACGCCCTTATTGTCGCAAAGATGCCTTACCAAACCAGCCCTCCGTTGGCAACGGAATAGCTCCCCGTCACTGTACTCAGGGCAGGAAGTTGAGGTACTCCCACTCACACAGTACAAGTAGGGACGCACATTCATGTGCTTCTCTACTAAATGACGGGCGAACTTGAACAGGTTCGGCCACCGTTTTGCGGCTGTCGAAGCCCCTTTCAGGCGCTGACAGCGAACATACGGGCAGGGATCCCCTGGCACGTAGTTCTTCCAAGCATATTTCAGCTTGGGGCGGCATGACCTATGGATGTTAGGTTTATTCCCTTCCAACACTGCCCTGAGGTACACGAGGTACCAGTCAATGGGGTGGGAATCACCTGTCAACCAGTCTTCGTCGTCCGAACCCTCGGTCGTGTGAGGTGCAGGAAGAGCCATTTTGCCATTTTCCTGAACTAAGTCAGAAAGGCTCAGGTTCTTCCGGTCATCATCACGGAGACACAGGTTCAGACGAACATGCGCTGCCTTGGCGCGGAGGCGGCGATTGGCCCTGCTCTCTGCGACAGACCATCCCTCGGCTTCCGCCTTGGACAGTCTATCAGCAACAGCTTTGAGCCTATCTGCCTCAGTCGGTGCGACCTCTTCGGTAGCAGGAGTTTCAGGGGAAGATGCAATCCTCCTCTTACGCTTCCGCTTCCGTTTGGTCTTGACACATCTGATGAATCACCATCAGGGACCGTCGGTTCTTGTGCCACTACACCGGCGGGTTTCGGAGAAGATCCCCCTGCAGGGTTCTCCTCCTGGTTGGTATTACTACCACCCAGACCAGGTTCTGTTTTCGGAACAACATCACCCGACCCCTCAGGGTTAGGTTCAGCTGGTACCGAAGCCGAGCCTTGACCGACGGTTGGAGCACCGGTAGTGTCCATTTCCGTGTCAGACTCGAGAACTCGGTCTTCCCCGTCGGAGGCCTCAGCCTTCTCCGGGGCCGTGCATGTGCCATCTACACGGGCTGCCATACTGTTAGCTCAGGCGTAGGTGAACCTCACGGTTCACTCACCCGAGCTTTTAGTAGCACAGCAAGTAAACAATAGTGTAGGTACTGCCGGGCAGACCTAGGCACCACTGATCAACACGTTACCCTACGGGCAAACGTGCTGATCTGAAGAAGCCTGGCTGCCTGTGGGGCTTATATACCCCACCCGTCCCCCGTGACCCCGCCCCTTGACCGGCTTCTCAGCCAATCAGGGGTCGCGTCTCCAAGACGCGCCGAGGTGACCCAATTTCTCACGGCTCATTTGGCGGGAGAAATCGATCAGGTGACGCGGGCAGCGCCCTTCCCACGCCTGGCATATCCGACGGTGGGAACTCTCACTGTTGTTTACAATTTTCGTGGCGGAGCCACCGGAAAACCAGGGAATGATATACCGGCGTTAGAGGATATACACAGCAGCGTGTCACTAAGCAATATGTGGTCAAAACTAATCCCATACTTAGAATTAATCGGCAAAGCCAGCCACCCGCCCTGGACACGTGCATTTCTACCTCCAACGGATAACCACACCGGATAACCCGTCTCTTCTCGTTGTGTTTTGGTGATCGAGCACCGGGCCAATGACCACCGGCCCAGTACGGAACTGTCCATGGAAATTTAATCAAGCCAGCAGCTAAATGTCGTCAACAAGGTAAGAAAAAAATACTACTCCAATTTTATCTCGCTCTCTGACACGTGTGCTCCTCCGTAGACCTTGTACCGGTATGTCCAGCAATGATGACACCGGAGGTATCACCTTGCTTTGTTTACCGGTGTCTACGGTTAGTCCTTTACGCACAGCTGACCCTTTTTTACGAGGCCTACCGCGCTTGGGCTTGGTAACACACGACTGTGGTTCAATTGGTAATTTCCTAGGACGACCCCTTCGGCGCGCTACCGTCGGTACCGACGGTATGACCGTTGGTCCTGCCTTCGGTATTTTCGGTAGCGCAGGGTCGGTTGGTGCTGGTACTCGACCAGCACCGAGGGAATCTTCACCGTCATCTATATATGGAACTCCATACCAAGGTCGGAGTCTAGCCACATGTGATTTAGTGAGAGTCCCTTTTTGCAACCGTATTACTACAGTAGTTTCACTAACCACCATAGTAACCGTATGCGGACCATCCCAGGAGTACAGGGTCTTGACTTTGGAATTTGGTGTGCTAAATCTCGCGACCTTATCCCCCACCTTGAATTGGCGGAGTTTAAGGCCCGTGTCATAGCCCACCTTCTGCAAACTAGCAGATTTTTCCAAGTTGTCCCTTACTACTCCATAGGACTCGCGTAATGATTGTCGAAGTGATTCAAAAACATCACTGTGCAGGGTTGCTCGAGCTGGTGTCCCTGCACTCCATAGACCATGTCACTAGGCATGACTATGTCTTCACCCATTACGAGCATATTAGGCGTACAGCCCGTCGACGCATGTTCGGTAGCATTGTAAGCATGGGAGATATAGCGAGCGTGCTCATCCCAATCATCCCGGTGCTCATTAACCATTGTCGTGAGACATTGGATCAACGTCCGATTGAAACGTTCCACCATACCATCCGATTGAGGTCGGTAGGGGTTCGTATGCGTCTTGCAGATGTGTATTTTACTACACAGTTCTGCCCACAGTCGAGATTCAAACTCACGACCCTGGTCGGAGTGAAGCATTAAAGGACCTCCCCACGTGAGGATCCAATTCTCGAAAAGTGCTTCTGCGCAGGTAACAGCTGTATGATTTACCAACGGATATACTTGGACATACTTGGTATAGTAGTCCTGTACCACCATCATACAGGTATTCCCACGGGGGGTCGTGTTGAAACCACTAATGATATCAACAGCGATCCGGGCAAATCGAACACCGAATAGCTCTTGACTTAGAGGTAGTTTACCAATACCAGGTCCAGGCTTTGATAAACAGCATTGGGGACATTGTTTCACCCAACGCCGTATGTCCAAAGTCATACCAGGCCAGTAATATCTACCCTTAATCTTTGCCTCAGTCCGTTGTCTGCCAAAGTGTGCTGAAGTTCGGTGGCCATGACAGTAATTGAGCAACTGTAGTCTGAGTGACAAAGGCACTACAGACTGAGCTGTTCTCTTCCTGCCAGGTTGCACCCTCCAGCGGCACAATACACTGTTCCGTATAAAAAGATTATCCCACTGAGCTAACAGTTGTCTAACTTCTTTACATTCCAGCGAAAGTGCGGGGCGAACAGGCTTGGACAGGCCCAACAACTTCAAGGAGTACACCCTCGAAATAGCTGGATCTGCAAGCTGCTCATCCTTCAAGTGATTTAACGTCCAGTTAGGAACTTTCGCACCCACAGACGCAATCACTGCATTGTGAGACCCACAGTCTCGGCAGTCTACACGGTGACAGTTCCGGATAGGATAGCGGGACAGGCTGTCCGCATTCACATGATCTACTCCACTCCTGTGTATGATATGCTCATTCGTCATGCCAAACTCAGAGAGGTGGTTCAACCATCTACCCATCATCCCCTCAGCGTCCTTGAAGTTAAGGAGCCACTGCAGAGATGAATGATCCGTCCGTACGAGATAATTCCCACCATATAGGAAATGTCTGTACTTTTTTGTGTAAACCACCACTGCCAAGAGTTCACGCTTGGTTGTGCAGTAGTTACGTTGTGTTTTGCTTAGACTGTTGGACGAAAATGCCAGCGGCACTTCTCGCCCATCCTGGATCTGCGACAAGGCAGCACCAATACTTGTATTAGAAGCATCAGTGTCCAAGATGAACTTACCAACAGGTGCAGGGTAGTGCAAAACAGGTGTTTCTAAGAAGAGTCTCTTTAACTCACTGAAAGACTGTTCTGCGGCTGGAGACCAGACTATCTTAGCCTTAGCCTTCTTCTCTCCAATCATCAGCTCTTGTAAGGGAGCTGCGACTCTCGAGAATCCAGGTATAAAATCTCTGTAGTATGAACAAAACCCGATGAAAGAGCGTATCTCCTTCGTGTCCATCGGACGAGGCCAGTTCTGTACCACTTCGATCTTATGAGGATCAGCCATGATGCCATGTTCAGAAACAATTCTACCTAGGTATTCAACTGACTTCCTAAAAAGCTTGCACTTTGAAGGTTTCAATTTCAGACCATATGATAAGATGCGTTTCAGCACAGCTTGGAGGTTCTGTAGAGTTTCCTCCACAGAACCACCGAAGACGATGATGTCGTCCAAGTATACTAGGCACTTTTTCCAAAGTAAACCCCGTAACATGGTTTCCATCATTGCCTCGAAGGTTGCCGGGGCATTGCATAGCCCAAATGGCATGACGTTGAACTCAAATAGTCCCATATGGGTAGAAAATGCGGTTTTTTCTCGGTCCCGGGGGTCCATGCCGATCTGCCAATAACCAGATTGTAAATCTAGTGTACAGAACCATTTCGCCCCACCCAGAGATTCCACACATTCATCTATCCGAGGTAGAGGATATGCATTCTTCCTAGTGAGTCCGTTCAACTTCCTATAGTCGATGCAAAATCGACAGGAACCATCCTTCTTGGTGACCATCACCACAGGACTTGACCATGGACTCTCACTAGGTTGAATCACATCTTCATCCAACATCTTTTCTACCTCAGCCTCCATAGCACTTTTTTTAGCCATGGGTAACCGACGGTAGGGGATTCTACTGGGAAGCGCGTCCCCAGTGTCAACCCGGTGTTGTACCGTATTGGTACGCCCTAGAGGATCTCCTGGTTGCGCAAAGGCGTCAGATAACTCCGACAGCTCATTTGCCACCATTTCGCTCTCTAGGGTTGTGAGGTGTGACTCACACAACAGGGACCTTAAATGTTTCGGTAGGTTGGATTTAGCTAGAGCCTCTTCGTGGGAAGAGTCTCCCGCCACCACACCTACTTCCACAAAGTCCGTAGTTAGTGAGTCTACCCCATATGCTCGCGTGGTGTTACCAATAGGCGTCCCCTTTCGTAGAGTGATTTCTCTACTACTCGAGTTACAAATCGGTATCACCCCCCAACGAGCGTTGGCCAGGTAAGTATGATAGCCAGCAAGACCTAACTCAGAGAGCTTTTGATCTTCTGGTTCAAACATTCCCGGCCGTTTGGCCTGCACTCCCACGCAGCTGACTAGGACATCGGATACATGTCCTGCTGCCAACTTTGTGTCTTGTGCCACTGACGCCACAGAAGAACCATTCCTTAAAACGCACTGTACAGATTGTTTATAAGGATGTTTAATCTGAAGTCGGCCCGTTGCGGTGTTCATTGTTACCCCGTAAAGAGCAGCAAAGTCCATCCCCAGTATGCCATCATCAGTGATGTCGGTGATGGTTGGACATATCCAGTATGTCTTGCCATCAACCAACATAGGTTTTACAGTTCTGCCATAAGTCTGCATACTATCTCCCGTAGCAGTCCGAGCCTTTACTCCTAGTAGCGGAGCTTCGGGCTGGTTGCAAAGACGGGCCATGAATTTACGATCGACCAAGGTGTGGGATGCACCCGTGTCGACCAAAAATTCACCACGCGTCCCGGAAATAACCAGACTCAGGTACCAACGCTGTCCCCGTAAAGGGACACACTCAGAGGTCAGCATCGGGCTTCCCCCTCCATCCATAGCAACCCCTTTTGTCAGGAGATAATCCCAACACGGGTCGCTCGGGGAGTCTTGAATCACACTGCTCTGGGCAATCGATTCTAACCAAGACTCCTCTAAGCCAGCGACTACAGAATCCTCCGGATTCCGTTCGTCCTTGCCAGCCCCGCCTTGCCAGACGCTTACAGGTTGTACAGACCCTTCTGCCTCTGCGCGGCCTTGGTTCATGGAAGAGTTAACACCGTCTACCAATCCCTTACAGGCATGGCTAACTGTGGGGGCGCCATCCTTGCCAAGAGGATGGGCCCCATTCAGTTTTCCGTCTCCTTTTCGGTTTTAGCAGCGACGGGTGCAGGGGCTTTGCATTCGCTAGCCCAATGACCCATCTTTTGACAGCGTCTACATGGCTGAGGTTTCGTGTCCTTTTTCTTCTTTTTCCTTCTCTTTCCAGATCCAGAATCAGAAGTGGACGCAGAGCTCTTTTCTAAGTGCTTCCGCAACAAACCCTCAATCATCTTTTCCATGTCCCTGTCAGGCATTACTGCCGCCACCTCCTCGGAGGCGGGCTGTTTCTTCTTAGGTGGTTTTGTGGCGGCCTCTACCACCTGAGCTCCTTTCGGGGCCACAGATGGAGCTGCCGACACTCCTCCACTAGGAAAAACAGCCTGTTTGGTGTCATACACATCTGCATGGTCAAAAAGGTCAGCTAGAGATAAGTCCGGCTGCCATTTCTCCCGCAGATATGCCTGGAGATTGGTGTCCCTGACTCCATTGACAAACCTGGAGGTTAACTCCTGGATGACAGTGGGGGTGTCAGGTCTACATCCCTGATAACACTCGGATATCAGTTCCTGTAGAGCAAATCCGTAGGATCTCAGATGCTCGTCCTTGCGTTGGACACGTTTGAGCAGCTGAGTCCTTGGGTCATGCTCACCAATCTTCCCAATCGCCCATTCAGCTGTTTCTTCAAGTGAGCTCAATGTCTTGATCTTCACTCTCTCGAACGCCAAAAGGGCTGGTTCACCTGGCCCGTTGCAGAGTGCCTGCTTCAGAGCAACCAGCGCTTGCTGATTGTTCCAGCGATTGCTCTCCACAATAGCCTTGAACCGAACTTTGTACTTTCTCCAGGGTGGCGACCCTGTGAAAGGCGGAATATCGATGGCCTTTTGACGGGCTGCATCAGGATGTTTGATCTCCCCAAAGTTGAAAGGAGCATACCGTTCATCCAGTTCATCGATGTCCCGCGGGACGATGTCTGTCCCCAGCTTCTCAATAGCCGGGTTCCGGTCGTACTTAGCCCGCTGGACAGGAGTTAAGCCTTGTCTAGCTCTGGGTTTCGGTACTGGAACTGAGACCATGGTCTGCTGTTGGTTCAACATCGTTGAACCAGTAGATGGGTGGGTGTACCCTGGAGGTGTTGCCGTGCCTCCAAAGGCGCCACCACAGACCGGAGTCTGTAGATAGCTAGCTCCCATCTGAGGTGTCATACCTGTTACCGTGGTGTGTACTAGCGGCGGGACACTTGAAGGTGTCACTGTCGTGTACACACTGGGTACGGGTATGACTGGAGGTACCACCGTGGTAGGTGGTGGTACTTGCTCCGACTTCGTCTTCAGGTCCTGATTGACTTGCCTTAAGCTTGCGAGGTCCTGTCTGGCTAAGTGGAGCTGCGTGCTCAAATCCTTTCCCAATGAAGTTAAGCTTGCAACCTCACATTCGCCAGACACCCTCTGGTGCAAAAGTTTGTCAACCTCCACCTTGTGGGAAGCCATCTCGTTCTGGAGTTCCAGTAGGAACTTTTTCTTCTCATCAACCTCCCTTAGGAATAACTTCCTAGTTTGATTGATGGAAGCAAGTTCCCTCCGGGCTTCCGCGAGCTCATGCAACTCAGTTTTCCTGGTGGGGATACCCATGGCAGCTAGTAGGTCCCCATCCAGTGGTAAACTGGATGGCTCATCTACTGCTGGCGGGTACCCTTTACCAGGAGCTTCTGTTGCCACATTAGTCTTCTTTGATAGCCCGCCACCCCCCATACCGTTCGGTGTAGGAGTGGCACCATCAGTGAAAACCGACGTGTCTGGATCCAATGAAGGATCTGCTACCGTCGGTGTAGAACCGAAGGCAGCTGGGCCGAGAGTTTTAGGCTCTCTACCCGGTATTTTCTGACCCTCAGGACAGAAAAGATTCGTGGAAAGGGAGTCCAACGATCTCCTGGAGCTTATATCAAAGGGTCCCGGGATTGGAGATTGCTCCCCATCCTCTCCTCTGGTAAAGGCTTCCACAATAGGATCACCTATTGCTTCTTGGGAGAGGTCGTCACCGGGCACCTCCAAGGCTGCCCGGCTCTCCCGCCTATTGGATTTGCCTGTGAAGAAGCGTACATTCTGTACGGCTTCTTCACGTTCCTCAGCAGGGGTTTTAGTCCTGCCGCTGAACGAGCTGACAAAATCGTATAGGTAATCCATATACTGTAAGTCTATTTAATACCCTATCAATGGTCGGTTCGATCAAGTGGTCACGGCACCAATGTAGTTGGTCTCTTACTACGTATGTAACACTTGAGTACAAAAACCAGACAAGGTAAATTAGACTTTAATATACGGCGACTTTATTGTAAAGGTAACTCTTGGGTATTATAGTACAAGTATAACCAGCAGATATACAAGATCAGAACAGATATATAATACAGTGGGGCAACCCTATAGCATAGAGTTAAGCCCGTGAGCACAGGGTGGTCATGTCACGACAGTCCCAAACCTGACTGACTTCCAATGGAGAAGTAGCCGTCTTATATACAGCGCTGCATAGCCACGTGACCGTACTAGCAGCGCCACCTGTTAGGTTTAGTTATGTAAAATGCTTATGTAACAACTACCGACGGTAACCGAAGGTGGTACCGGTACACTACCGTATAGATAACCGAACTAGAGGAGTCGGTGTATGTAACGAACCGACGACACTAGTTAGATGAATAAAACAGTTATTAAACACAATAGAACCGTGTTGTCTTACATCATACAACATGCAATAGATATACAACAATAACAGTTAGACTTTATAGTCAACCCGTTACATATACATAAATTTGTGTTGTGACACCTTAAAACAAAATGGCAGCACCCCTTAAAACAAAATGGCGGCACCCGTACTGACTTCCTGTCAAGTGAAAACAATATAATGCCTCAACCACCCAATCGCAAGCTCACCACCAGGGCCCCTCAGGGGCCTTTCGGCCTTAAAAAAATGTGTTGACTCTGATAATAGTTGTATGTGAAACCACCTGGTCGTAGGCATTTAAAACTATATGCGACCATTAAAGTGTTAATAAAGGGTACTAAAAAAACTGCCCTGTGGCAGATTTGCAATGATACCTTTATACCGTCATTCCCATTTATGACCTCGATGAAGCACATAAACATGCCCAGAGTAATTAAGTTGTACATGATATATACACATAAAGCGTTATTTTAAAGAGAGAGAAGTATTATAACTATTTTCTAATGGGAAGATATTTTACAATCAAACGTTCATTGACCGAGTCCACCTTTATTATTTTCTCAAACACTAAAACTTGTTAGGCTTACCTTGTAATATGTACAAGGTGTAGTACAAGAATGATTTGCCTTGAACATATGGAGAACAAAAACAGGGGCCAATACTCAATCCATAAGTTTTTCGCTTTCCACATTTTTAGGGCCTGGAATATCTGATTTGCGAATTGTAAAAACTGGGTCCAACATGGTTAAATCTATTGCTGCCAACCCTTTTTAAGGAAGTCGCCGAAAAATCCCCAAGATCACAAAGTCCCTTTTTCAGACCATTTTTTACTATAGCCAAATTTGTCCAAAAGTTTTGAGCCCTCTGCAGCCACCCTTTTAGCTATAGTAATGCACACTTTTTAGATAAAAAGCTGTTAAATTCTTTAGTCCCCCGCCTAATCCATCAATTGTCCCCTGTTGTAAAAAAAGAATTACCACTCCCTCAGTACAAGGGGGAGGCTTTTGACAATAGGTGGGGGTGTCAGAAATCATTTGCTGACTCCCTTTAACCCTTTAAGGATGGTATAATGCCTTAAAACATTACGCCTCTGGTGTGCATGGTGCATGAATGCAGCCCTGGCGAGTAATTCGTCGGTGCTGCCTTCAAGCCTCATGAACACCCTATGGGGTTGAAACACTCTCGAAGGGTCGGGATGATGCACCGATGTAGCCAGGGTGAGTTACTCGCTGTGGCTGCATTTATGCATCATAACAACAACTGTCATATTTTAGCGACATACCATTGTTAAAGGGGTAATACACAGTAACTTCTCACAGAAATCAGGAAAAATGATAGAATCACCTCCACCCAAGTAATACTTAATTATATCATTTTTCATCAAAAATGTAAAAAAAGAAAGTTTTCCCAAATCATGATTTTTATGATGTGCGTGGTGATGAGAAACAACTTTTTTTGAGTGGCCTAGTTAGTGCGGTGGGCGGGAAAAAAAATTCCCTCTTGGGAAAATCTACCAAGCCTCCTAGCTAGTAAAATAGGACTCGGCCCTAACAACTCCCCAACAATTCCACATGCGACCACCATGACCTATATAGTAATGACAGAACCCATGTTGTACCTCTCAGTGTTAGTGTAAATAGGTTCGTGGTACAGCCCGTCTCACCGTGCTCCAACAGGCCTCATCCATGTAAGTATATTTTACCAATTAAACTATCCATATTTTTTCTGTAGCATTCTCAAGGCGAGCCACACAAGTATGAACTCCGGGGCCCATTTCTCAAGTTTGAACGATTCATTTTGCTTAATATTGCTTAAGTAAAGTAATGAACAATCCATGCAACCCTTACATATAGCAGTGAACGATTCATGCAGCCCCATACATATAGCTGAATCGTACAGGTATACATGGCTATCAAATAATCATCCCTCCCTGCTTCCCTGCCTCCATCCCTGCCTCCCTCCCTGCCTGTCTCCCTGCCTGCCTCCCTGCCTCTCACCTCTCTCTGGACGAAAGCTCTGGACGAAAGTTAGCTCTGGACGAAATCTCTGGACGAAAGCCATCACAGAGAAAAGTAAATGCGTCCAGGCTGCCTCCAGAATGACTCCCCTCTTTAGGGGAGCCCAGGTCCTCATGTGACTCCCTTAGGTGAGTCAGGGAACTATGTGACTCCCCCAGGTGACTCCTTTAGGTAGGCCAGGGAGTCACCTAGGGGAGTCACAGGCAGCCTGGGCTCCCCTAAAGAGAGGAGTCATTAAGGGGGCAACCTGGACTCCCTTTTGATGCTGTTTCTTCTTTCTGTGATGCCTTGGACCATTTGCTCTGTACGATTTTACCAGATATTAATGTTTTGCTTATGATGCGATCGTTTCCCATTGAAAAATGGGCCCCTGCATTAACAGTGACTCATATTGGTCGTGTATACTTAAAATATTATATTGATTTGATTCTGTGGTGCATCCAAATTATTGTACAAATTATTGCACAATTCACTGCACAATTTGTTGTATATAATTATCAATGGCGTTTTAAGATGTGTGTTCCTTGCTTCTGTTCTTTTCACAGCCTAAATGTGTACATTGCATGGAAAGTACTCCCATATGCTCACAGAGGACACAGCCACACTGTGTGGCTCCCATATGAGGAGACCTAGTTCTCCCAAATCTAGCTAGGCACATGGGATCCCTGGACAAGTGAAACTCACACCATATTGATGAAATAGGAGGGAACTTGTTCTCAGGAACCACATGTGTCGTTCTGCTCTTGCAACTTAACTTGTTCCTGGCAAGCTATGGTCTGCGGAAGTCTGGTACCAAGCTAAATCTTGCGTGATATTTTGAGGACAGAACTAACATGGCTGCGCACGTGGAATCACATGAATTATTGCTATAGGCATATAGGCTACAGGAGTGAGTGAGTGAGTAATGGATGTTTAACGCCATTTCGACAACTAAGGTCATATTCAGGCTACATGCCTCACAATATGAACTCCATATCAGCAGAGGATCTATACTTCTAGTGGCTTCAAAGTACCAGAATGAAGGTATTTTGTTCTTATTGTATCCATAACCCGGTTTTAAGGACCATCCTTTGCATGTTGATTCTGATATCACTTATGGTCTCTTTGCAAGAGTCTAGAACCAAAACTGCTGCTGTGGATTTGGAAGATGAGGTAATGAAAAAAAAGAGTGACAAGGATAATATTGAGAGCCTATACAACAGGACGCGAACCTATCTGCAAAATGTTAAAGGCAAAACCACAGTTATGAACTTAAACATGCACAAGGACGAAGTTTTGAAAGGATTAACTGAGGAGGATAATATTGAGAGCTTATACAAGATGGCTCATACCTTATGGAACACCACCCAACAGAAAAATTTGGAAGTACTTGTCGACCATCTGGCCGTTCTGAGGACACGGAAGTTCCCAAAAACACAGAGGCCTGATGTGTGTAATGGTTGCAATACATACAACTTCAAGAACATGATCAGCCCAACACATATCTGTAAGGGTGAGGAGGCCATCATGTTGTTCATCATAATTACAACAATCCCCAAGGAGCACCTCGAGAGGGCCGCTGTCAGGAAGACATGGGCCAGTGTTACAGAAAATAACACAGCCGGGGTCCGCCATCTTTTCTTGTTTGGTGGCGGTTTCAGTGTGAAGGATCAAGGAATCATTGACAAGGAGAGCAGCAAATATGGAGACATCCTCCAAGAGGATTTCCTTGACAATTACTACAATCTGACCTACAAGACCATCATGGGGTACAGGTGGGTGACCAGTAACTGTCCCGGTGCCAAGTACATCATGCGCACTGCCTGCGACATTTTCGTCCACATACCCAAGGTGCTGCAACTGTTATTGAAGAAGAGCGAGATCATCAGAGGTCACCCCCTCGATAATGCACAGATAGGCAAGGTAGAAAACGGAATTCCCATTTTGAGAATACCACAAAGCAAATGGTTCATAACAGGAAAAGAGCTGAACATGAAATGGAAGACGTACAACAATTTTTGTCATGGAACAGTGTTTGTGTTCCACAGAAAAGCTGCAATCAAGTTTCTAAAAGCATCTGCCAATGTGCCATACTTTGTCCTTGAGGATGTCTATTATGGGATGGTCATCAACACTACAGATATATCATTCGTCCATGTACCAGGATTTATAAAAGGGGCTGATATGATTAAATTACTGAAGCTCAAAGGCTGCCCCAAGAAGGGCAAGTGGTACAACATCCACCTAGCCACCCCGGACATCATGCGGCAATTGTGGCAATGTGAAGATAAATGGGCCCTACCTCAGCATCTGAGAGGTAGGACGAGGGGGCATATTTACCATCCATGAGCAGGTTGCTACAAAGTGGGTGTCTATCGTGATCAATTGTTCCTCGTTGATAGTAATGCTTACTTAAATTGCATTAGTAATGTATACTTTCCTAGTGACTGATACACCAAACAACGCCCCGTTTATTGTTCGTCTTCAATGTTAATTCTCTAAAGGTTGTGGTAGCCTATAGCATATGTTATTTTGTGTAAATATTATTGTATTTCATCATTATCTCACCTGTACACAAATTCATCTTTATCCCATCCTTATGTACTCGTAATTAAACTGAGAATGTAAACAACAGGCAAGGATTCTTCATTTTATTTGTTATAATCTATAACACATGTTTATAGCCTGTGATTTGGCAAATAAAGATGCTTTCAAACCTTTAAAAAAGTGAATACTTGACAGTTTAAACATAACAAAATTGTTCCAAATACTTCAGGCTGTGATTTACGAGATCAGGCCAATGTGAAAGTCTTTGACCTGGTGCAATCTTTGACCAGGTGCAATCTTTGACCAGCATGATGGAAAACGGTTTGTTTAGGGCATATGAAGATAGAAATGGGCTGAAAAGGTTAATGGATATTATAACACTTTAAATTAGCAATTAGTAGCCCAAGACTTTTTCATAGAAATAAACTGGATTTGTTTGAATGGGGTTTTGAGCTGGATTGTAAGTTACTAAGAGAGAGACACATTTTAAAGAGAGAAGCGGTTTGCTGCTTTGCCCCACTTTTACCAAAGCTCTTGTGAACTCTTGTTTTTTCCTGTATTGTCTGCGTGTTTTGTCCGATGTCTGTGTAAAACATGAAAAGCAAAATGTTGTAACGCTTGATTGAACATTGTGTTTTAAATGTTTTCTACAGAAATAAAGCGACTGTTGCTCTTATGAAAAAAAGAGTAATAAGTAGCCCATTTATATTTTCACCTGCCTTTAATAAACTATTTTCTATTAAGCCAGTAGTCAAATGCGTGTGTAACAGTCCAAGTCTTTGTAAAAACGTTTTCATCCCACAGGACATTAATTATATTTTGGTCCTGGAAATTTTCAATAATGCAGAACCTGCTACATTTTTGAAGGACCATGTACCAACAAATCTGATGATTTATGCATTTTAACGATAAAATAGTTTTGTCCATTAAAATTAAATTACATTACATTTTACACAGGATATTAACCAACAAATTTCAGGTCTAGAAACCCAACTAATTTCTTTTAGAAAATCCCAACATGTGACTGGATGTTCGGTCCTGCTACACTTGTCAATCTGCTGCATTGGTGGAATTTTAGGCGGACATTGCCACTGCCCTGCATGGTTTAACAAAGACTGTTTTGGCATAATGACTATAGATGAAATACATGATTGTAGTTTGATGGACCAGGCACGATGTCCCAACACTACATTCCTTATGACACAGGTGGGTTCAGATTTTCCACTCTTTGGCGTTCCCAAGTCATGTGATACCTTTACTCCCTTGTGATTGGCCGAGAGAGAATGCAGGTCATGAAGTTCCTTACTAAATGAAATTCATTTAATTTACTTTCAAGAATTCTAAATACCATATATGGTATGGTCTCAGGGTGCTGTCTTGTGGTGCCAACAGCTAGGGTTCACATTTAGTTTGGTATCTTTTTGTAATGTATCATGTTTCATGAAATCAGGGACTGAAAGGAGGGGACCGGCGTCCACCACTGTGAAGGCTGTGTGCTCTAGACTTCACTGCCGCGGCAATGGCGGCGGGGGGTGGGGGGGGGGGGCAGTGAAGTGTGACCATTGAGCATGAGCTCAACACCTCTGTACCCGGCCTTAGAGCCTCTGTACCCGGCCTTAATGTCTCTGTACCCGGCCCTATGTGGCCTACTAAAGCCTAAAACTCCCTTGGCCAGATAATAGAAATATTTAGAACATGATAATCGTTTAATTAGTCCATTTAATTGGTTGGTACATGGGTATTAGTGGCAATCAGCATGGGAATTGGTAAGAGGGCACCTCACACTCTCCCAAAAAAAAATCTTGGAAAAAAAAA
Organism: Harmothoe impar; assembly: GCA_947462335.1. Taxonomy (NCBI): domain Eukaryota; kingdom Metazoa; phylum Annelida; class Polychaeta; order Phyllodocida; family Polynoidae; genus Harmothoe; species Harmothoe impar. The sequence goes on along the minus strand of OX381715.1, from coordinate 9,711,748 downwards.
AAAAATGCGACCTACCTACCCTATTTTTTTTGGTCATGTTACCTGAACACAACTTATTTTTTTGTTTGGCCCTACCTCTGTAAGTGTAACCGGCCTGTGGGCCTCTGTACCCGGCCTTTGAGCCTCTGTACCTCTGTACCCGGCCTGGTCAGGCTGAAGATATGTTATCCGTATCTCATCCCCATTTTAAAATTAAAATAGAAACTCGAACAAAACTCAATTTATTCATATAGTACTAAGCAAGGACGTTCTAATGCTGTACAGCATTAGTATGTGGGGTTCGTAGTTTTCTCAGAATTAATTGTCAAAGATGGATCGTTTTCATATCTGCGGAGGCACTCCGACCGGTAGGCCCTAATATATGTTATCAGTATCCCATCCGCAGATTTTGATCCAAGTGGAAACTTGAACAAAACTCAATTTATTCATAGACAACTCAGCTAGGGCTGTCTAATCATATACTACATTAGTATGTGGGATAAGTAGTTTTCTCAGAATTAATTGTCAAAGATGGATCTGTTTTCATATCTGCGGAGTCACCCCGACCGGTCGGCCCTAAGATATGTTATCAGTATCCCATCCCCAGAATTTTGATCCAAGTGGAAACTTGAACAAAACTCGATTTATTCATATACAACTAGGCCAGGGCTTTCTAATCCTATACTGCATTAGCATGTAGGATGGACAGATGGATCCGTTTTCATATCTGCGGAGTCACCCCGACCGGTCTTCCCTAAGATATGTTATCAGTATCCCATCCCCCGATTTTGATTGAAATGGAAACTTGAACAAAACTCAATTTATTCATATACAACTAGACTAGGGCTTTCTTATCCTATACTTCATTAGTATGTCGGATAGATAGTTTTCTCAAAATTAATTGTCAAAGATGGATCCGTTTTCATATCTGCGGAGTCATCCCGACCGGTCGGCCCTAAGATATGTTATCAGTATCCCATCCCCAGAATTTTATTGAAATGGAAACTTGAACAAAACTCAATTTATTCATATACAACTAGGCCAGGGCTTTCTAATCCTATACTGCATTAGCATGTAGGATGGATAGTTTTCTCAGAATTAATTGTCACAGATGGATCCGTTTTCATATCTGCTGAATGGTGTGTGCAGCCAACCATGACCCCTACCATGCAGCCAACCATGCAGGCTGCCATGACACCTAATTTGCATAACACCCGTGGCAAGCATACTGGGCCCTCTCTCTTGTGTCCCATCTCCCCCTCCATGTCTCTGATGAAATACATGATTGTAGTTATACACACCGTTTAGATTTAATCACTCTCTTGCAAATGCATGTGACAATTGATGACGTTATTGTACCACATCAGAAATAGGGAAACCTACAGGTAGGAACAGGGTAGGTATCTAAATAGTGCACAAGTGGATCCGCCCTCGTGGGAGCGTGGACAAGAAAATCTTTCCAATCTTAAAAAGGCCAATCTTTAATGTCACGGGGGCTGATATAATGAATAAAACTTTTACATTTTTATGAAAAATATGTTAAAATTGGAAACATATTGGCAACTTTGGTATGAAATTAAAGCTTATGCAACCAGCAATGCAGTCAACTAGAATAACTTACATTATAACCACTTTTGCTGATCAATGAACTCTGAATTACTAAAATGTGAAAATTGATCACGAAAGCCCAACTAAAAATAACAACTTAAAAAAACGCTCTCGTCATATTTTCCACTGCTTGGTGATGAGATGCGCGTAACATTTTTACCCCCTCTTGCTTGTGGATTTCGATTTTTCTCTCCCTTAAAATCATGGTAAAATACAGGCTTTTTCAAAGAAAACAGGTGACTTTTATTGTTATTTCAACAAAATCTCATTTTCCCTGACATTTTCAGAAAATCTCAGTTGCATTATCTACTAAATTATTTACTGCTTTGAGAAAAAGTATTGCAATGTAATCAAAGACAAACACATGATGTATAATCTCAACAACTGTCAATTTTATTCAATCGGTCTCTTTTTTTATTATCAGCATTTGTTAATATATGTCATGATCTGTTGTTTATTGTATCCATCATGGATGGACACAGCTGTTGGCAGAGTGCGGGTGGGAGGGGGGTGTACAGCTGATAGAACAGCCACTCACCCACCCTCCAGGCCACCATGCTGGGTCACATGACTAGTACATTGCACCATGTGACACACCATGTGACTGTGGGGCAGCAGAGCCCCCTATCTGACACTGCGGGAACTACGCGCGACTCCTCCACCCTCGTGGTCCTTGGTTTACACAGAAAATTACCCTAATGATTGGCCACATGTAGTTCTCGATTTGTCGCTAGGCGGCGCTGCGGACCCACCACCCGAATCACTCTCAGTTGGTGTAAACAACGCAATCAGCTGTAAAAATAACTTAAAACCATCCTCCAAAATAAAATGTTCCCTAAAATATTACCCATTTCAGGAGGTCAGGTAGGGAAGGGCACTTAAAAGCTAGACACGAAGATGCACAAAATAATCACTTTTTCGTCCTTTGTACAACATAGATAAACAAGACGGAACATTCAGTGCCGACACCAAAAGCCTCATCATCATCAACCCATCTAGGTCCAAGTGGTTTCTTTTTTTTTCCATTTTTCTTTTTTTTGTATTTTTGGGGAATTGAAAGAACAGTGAGCTACAGAGTGTGTGTCGTGACCTGAGCGTCACTCTACGTAAGAACAGGAATCTGTGACGTCACTAGAAGATGACGTCACCACTACAACCTGGCTACCTGACAGCAACAATACAAAAAGACATCTACAAACAAAGCAGCTTTATGTACAAGCATGTATCAGTAAAATCACCTGTATCTTCTCATCCCTACAGGTGCAGGGCAAATGCCGCAGCTAAACTAGGTCTATGTCAAAGAGGAATAATTATGGTAATGTGCCCGGATGCCACATGGCATAGCATCCTAGGCCACACATCACTGCGGCAATGAATCAATGTGGGAGTGTGGGTGTGGGCGCGGGATGATCGGGGTCCCACAGGGCGGTATGCTAGACCTGATGTACTGTGAAAGGACTTATTTCGCTTGGTATATATTTTTCGCGATTTTCGCCGATATGAAAAATCCGCGAAATTTTTATAGGCTTAAGTATGGAATAAATACCCGCGAATTTTCCGATTTTCACTCATCCGCGAAAATTTAAACCGGTGAAAATAAGTCCTTTCACAGTAACCATGGTTACCTTTAGTACTGCTGGTACACATGGCTACATCAGGTATACACCCTAACACCTGTACACACCAGCCTCACACCACCCCCACACCTTACTCCCCTACTAGAGTCTGGTCACTTTTGCATTCCTTAACCTCGTCAACAATGCAATCGTATTACAATGACTTTGTGCCTCCATCCACCGAGTTGTTCTTTCACACCGTGACAGTCGTGCAGTACATATATCATCTTTCTGCGAGCTCCGTATGAACATTTCAGTCTGGTAGGTGAATAAGGTGCACTAATAAAAACAGTCAACACACAACGCCCTGAGCCTGTCATGTCTGCCCATCCGGCCTGCCATATAATGTAGTATAATATATGCATGGAAGTACGGTCTCAGAACAAACGCATGATTGTTGCTATGGCAACGACACAAATGTTGATACTATTCAAAAAACGGTAGGAGTAACTGCATGTCATCACAGTTGAGAATTTGGCCTTTTCACTCTCGCTCTGTCTTTTTACATATTTTGCCTATAAAGTAGGGTGAGGGTGTGGGTATGGCCCCCGGTGTGCCTCAACACACGTGTTTGTACATAGTAATGGCTATACGTAGGCGTTATACCAAGATTTGTTGACTGAGATGCTGCAATATTTAAACCCCCTGTCTTTAATAATAATAATACATATAATAATTATAATAGTAGTTGTAGTAGATGTAGTAATGGGTTGTTATATACTCGTTATCATATATTCATCACAGTGTTTTTCTTTGTTCAAGGTCAAAAAATGGGTCTACTACCATATTCAAGTTACTATGACAACTAAAATAAAAAATAAAAACAATCAAAAAGGCAAACTCGGCTGCAGGTTGCTTTTCATTGTAAAACGCTCTAATATTGGCTCTAGGATCACATAGTTGGGGCGTGGTGGGTTACGATGTAACAATGGTCCCTAGCCTGCCCCTTCACCTTCACGCGACATACATCGACAACAACTCATGAACATCAGAATGGACGGTTCTCCATCCCATAATGCACCATATTGTGGATAAAAAAGTTCTGGCTTCCCTTTCTGGCTGCATGGCAATCAGTAATTCATATCAGAATAGGATTATAAGGTTATATAGAGATAAATACAATAAGCACCCTTCTTCTTGTATTCTTTTTACATTATAATAGTTCTTACTTTAGTTCATCATTATCATACAGTAGCCATGGGAATAATAATGGAAGAAAACTTCTTAGAATACAGTCGCTTAATTACATGCCAAACCGTTCTTCAATACTCACTGACGACAATAAAGATATAGAACCAGTGCAGTTTGTATGTGTCGTGTGTGCTAAAAAAGTGCTATTCATAATGATATTGACCTCCTCCCCCGCTGTCTTCATACAAGCGGCAGTCGGCGGGAATCGGGCGCGGTAGAAACCGGGACACAACTCAGCGCTTTATGTACACAATACACATCTCTGTAATAACGAGGGTAATCCAGTTATAGTTTTAAGTCCCTGACATATAAAATGAGGTCTATATATAGGTGTGTGTATATATACCCAGAGATCCTTTCTTTTCGCAATGTCTATGTAGTAACCATGACAACAACAAATCCATTAATAACGATAGTCTAACATAGATATATATGTTCTACGAGTGAAGGGGCAGCCTAGGCCGTATTCTACATACCACTTGTTGTATAAAGGAGGTTATTATAGGTCCCTACACACAGTTTCACTTGGTAATACATAGCTCGGGCTGCCTTGGGGCAGGTGGCCAGGCCTATCGCCCTATGTACACGTACTCATACAAAGTACTCTCGGTCATGTCCTAATTTATCCGCACACAGCTACAGATAAATAACCCGCTCCTGGCCGTTCAATGAATGAATGCATGAATGAATGAATACTCTGTCAAAAAATAATTTATTGGTATCATGGTGATAGGAGTTTTGCCTTAAAGGTGCAGATTTCTGATAATTCAGTGTAATACATTATGATACAGGTGGACTCCACTCGCCGGTCCCCGACGAGCAGTCAATGCTATACCAGTACAAGGTGAATTAGGCAAATCAACACCATCTATGCTCGGCCCCGCGACCGGCCAACTCACAAACACCAAGAAACCCTATTTCAGTTCAGCAACACCGTCTAAATTAAAAAATACCTTGAGACTAAAAACGTAGCTTGTAGTCACTTTCTCTGTGTCAAGTCTTACTCCCCTGGCTGTGGTCGGAAACAACAACAGGATAAATAGTGGTAGATTCTCATCATGATTACATTAAAAGTGGTTATCATTGATTCAACTCAAAAGCAGTGTAAATATAACAAGGGCTGTGTACAATAAATACTTGTATACAGAATAAGACTCCCACTGTGTGACCGCTGCTATACGGATCACCATGACGACGTGTGGGGTAGGGACGCCGTTACTACGGCTGGCACCGCGCACAGACTTGGCCCCTGTTTGGTGAATGATACAACACCCTCAGCCGCTCTTTATACAACCCTCTTATATAGTCGTATAACTCCCGCTTATATAGTTCTACTACTCCCCTCTCAGCCGCTTCAAGTGAGAATATAGTTGTCTCTGTGTACAACGATGTATTATCTAACTGTCACTACTCCTACAGTCCCCGACACGTCACCAGGACGCCCCGCCGGGAATAACGCCGCCAATGTCAGGTGTGTAAAAAAATTAATAACAATATCTCCTAGTTACATTCTATTTGAAGAGAGCCCGCACCGGTGTATAGGGGTGCGGGGGCCAGCACGGGCAGGCGGCCGGCCGTGATTATCTTATCAGTATATCAAAGGGTAATAATAGGTTTGCATAAAAAAAGTGGCCACTATATCAGAGGGCCGTGCACGCCGGCGTCTTGGTATCTGAGCAAGGGTTGGTTCCATAGGCACTCAATGGGCAAAGTTGGCGATCTGCACAATATAACGAATACTAAACGATGGGTGCTGTTCTCAGCCACAGCAGCAGCGATAAAAAACGGTCCCGGTATATAGGAAATAATGGTGCTGTATGAGACAGCCGCGCCTTCTTCATGTCATAACACCCGCCCCACCCACCCCAAGCTAAAAGAAGGCCTGACCAGGGGAGTAAGACTTCAATAAGCTAGAGCCATATACATGTAGCATCATCAGATATCAGGTACCACAAGACCCCCATCCTGCTCCTCCAACAACAACCACTTAGTGTACAGCATCAAATAGCCTCCTCTCCAGCTCCTCCTTAGTCATTGTAGATATGCATATACAAGTCTCAAACACCGCAGCTTGACGTGTTGCTCGTTTGCCAAAGAGAAAAAAGACAATTCATTCTAGTATCGCAATGCAATATTCTCTAGTGATGTGTCTACAATGTCTTCTCGTATTCCCTACATGGGAAAGGTGTATAATTCTGAAACCTTAAGGAAATCTATGTTTGACAGAAAATCTGAAATAAATCAAAGGTCGCTAAGAACCCATATGAGTCCTTGAGGTGACCTACACAACCTGTGTAGGTTGTGACTTGTACTGTATGGTACAGAATACTGTACTGTATGGTACAGAATATCGCGTTTCAAGTTCTCTTCGCTACACGTGCTCGTATAGAAGTCAAACAGCACCTTCACAGAGTTCTAAGGTCGCTCCAGACAAGGTCAAAGATTCAAGGTTATATGGGTGACCTGTGTGCGACCTTGTGATGTTTCTCCCTCCGTGGACAGGAGAGTTGTAGAAGGCCATGGTTAGTCTTTATGATGTAGAAGCGCCACGCTGGGCGGTGGTGGACATGTGAACTACCAGAGACTACCTACACTGCTGCCACCTAGTGGCAGGCAGCCACATCACTTCCACACACGGCTAGGGTCTACGTGTACACGCGGCTCTACGGTCTACGTCAAAAGTGCAACAAGGGTCGGGGTTCTCCTTACGAGGTCAAAACAAAAACAAGAGGACAAGTTACCACAACAACACTGAATCTGAAACATTGAGTCACATTCTAAAACAAAAAAAGCCTGGTGCCTACCACCTATCTACATACAAAGCTACGATCTACGATTAGTTACTACGTTCAGATTCCTGAACGGTGAAGTCAACATGGGTGGGTGCCACGCAGGGTGGCAGCCCAACAGCAGCAGGTCTCCCCACTATCCGCTGTACACAGACTTAACAACCCCCAGCAGGAGGACACAAGGAAAGAATCAAAGAAACCAGGAAAAAATATATCTACAATAATAAAGTTTGCCAATGTATCATGGCACAAGATAAAAATTGCTGATGGAAATTTTAAAAGAGAAAGCGCAAAGGAGCAGCTTCTGGTGTTAACAGTAAAACTGTGGTGCCACCTGTGGGCGTTATTATTCAACATGATAAAAATATAATCTGGCGCTAAATGATTGCTCTATTCTCTTTACTAGTCAGAATGACCCAGAGTCCAGGCGGCAGACTGCGCAGCGTCCAAAGGAATTAACACCTCCATGAAAAGTAAAATAAGGGATGAAGGTGTGGAAAATGGGGGTGAAGGGGAAAGAGAGAAGTTAGAGAGAAGAGAAAATGACAAAGAGACAAGTGCTTGGTGCACTCTTACAGGGACTCGCCTGACACCATGGGTAACAGAATCCACATGGACTTCAAGAAAGTGTTCTGCAGGTCACATGATGTGATTGATAGTCATGTGACCTATCTGATGGTGTCATGTGACCCTAATCAGCGTTCTCAGCAGTTCTCCGGGAGACAAGTTTTGGTCACGTTTAGCGTAATCCTCATGATATCTGCCGAGATGAGTTTGTCGTGTAGAGGTCCCGGAGTTAACTAGATGTTGGTCTTGGTGTGGTGAGATACCTAGATGTTGGTCTTCATCTCGTCTGAGATAACTGGATGTTGTCTATCTCGCTGTGGTTGAGGTACATTGCCTAAGGGGGTTGTGTTCACTTGGCTGCAGCTGTCTGGCCGTATGCCTGGTAGTGATGCTGGTCATCACCGGGGGTCACTGGTGCACTGTGGTCCTGCAGGACGGACAACAGGCATATGGATAAGTAAACAGGCTTTTAGTTTATTTTATTTTTTGAATTTAAATTAATAATTTTTTTTTTTTTTTTTTAAATTTTTGTCTTTTAGTTTATAGTACTGTTAACATATTTCATTTCGTGATTTACATATATAATATATCCAGGGTGAAATTATCTACATTTACAGTACCTGATATATAAGTCAACAGCATCATAATGTCTATTGCATAAATAACATCATGATAAGAATTCAAACTGTTTTTTCACAACGCTGTACGCATTTTCGAGAAATTCCATGGAAATTGAAATATGCCAAAATATGTACAGCGCAAACATATGAAATTGTACTTTTCAGCAAAATTCGCAAGAATTTATACATCATTACATGTGACAATATCTACGTTAAAGTAAAAGTTACTTTTCACATTGATAAAGTTATGAACCTAAAAACTTTAAAAGGACTGGATTCATTGACATGAAAGATTTTTGAAAATCATCTCATGAATAGAAATATTGATTAAATTCATTGTTTACCTCGAGTTGTGCAACTTGGTGCATCATGGGGGCCGTCTGTGGGTACGTCATCTGGGTGTAGGTGCCGTGAGGCCCGGATACGTACTGCAAGCGGAAACAAACACTTAGTTACCGGGTCTGGTGACAACAACGCTTAGTTACAGGTTCAAACAGCAGCTAATTTAGTCCTTCTCACTAGTTACAATGACAAGCCATACTGACCCCAGGTCTGTACAGTTCTAACTAGTCACTGACCTTTTGTAGCCATTATAAAGTAAATGGCACATTGACATATCCCTTTACCGAAGCAGCCCCCAGCTCTCTTCTTGGAGAGCGGCAGTGACAGCCAGTGTCAAGTTTCAGTAGTATGGACACTGGGGTCAGTAGGGTATCTTACATATATGTAGTACAGAACAGTGAAATAAAATGACATAAATGTACATTGATATTATACATATAGATAAATATATGTATCTATATCCTGGGTATATAAATATGTATATATACTTGATATATATCATATGTATATATGTACATACATTGTATATATATATATATATCATATATATAAACATATATATAAATATATATATAAATATATAATATATATAAACATATATTATATATACATATATATATATATATAGTGCAAATACAGACATGGCGCCACACGCGGACAGCCATCACGCAGGTCAACTTGACAATGTAGAGTCAGAGGCTCACAAGCAGAACTTAGGGCAAAGTCTTGCACTTTAAACAGACTCATTAGAAGGCGTAATATTTAATAGACAACAGCGAGATCAAATCAATGGCATGCAGTTGAAAATAAAACCCAGCATTATCAGTAAGAAGCACAAATGGTGTTGTGGTACTGCCTCCTTGAGGTGCAGGAGTCTGACACAAAGCGGTTCTAGGTTTGGTCATCCCAAGGGGCATTTTCCCAGTTTGATCCCGTATTGGTGTTTGCTGTTGAACAGGGCGTAGGTATAATACGGAGGTGTGCGTGTCAAGGATAACTCAGGTCAATGTGTTAAGTATGATGATACCGATCGTGTTATTTATGTATGCTGCTCACTGCCCGGTCACATGACCATGGAGGGAGCACCAGGTCCAGCCAATCACAGTGCAGCTTTCATCTCTAGCCAATCAGAATGAGTTTCTCTGCTTTAGCCAATCAGTGCTCTTCATTTTAAAAGGGGTGATATGCTCTGTGCTCATGCGGGTAGCGAAGACATACCTCAGTCAACGGTGTGGTAATTTGAAATTTTGAAATTTGGTTACTATTAATTTCAGATATTGCCAGATATTTTGGTGAACAGTCCAAATATCTGGGATCACTTGTTCAAGATGAGCAGATAAAAAACAGAAGCAAGGTAAACCCTGGCAGAGGCGTCTTCCTCAGTGGTCGGCACAGGCATGCCTAGGCGTTACCGTACAGAGCCTTAACTCCAGAACTAGGACCATTCCCAGGCGGACTTAAGTATACCGTAATTACAGGAGGGTATTAGAACAACGCGTGGTCACCCTGATTGCCAACATTAATTAATGCGTGTATTAGGAGGACGGTCAGGGGACAGGGACAGGGCGGCCAGTCGCCCACCTGCACAGTGCAGGGTCAACAACTCATGCCTACAGAGGTCAGGGTCATTTAGAGGTCAAAAGGTGAATGGGTTATAGATACTCCAAAGTAGCCAACCACAAGCATTGCCACCACCTTAAGCCACCCGAATATGGTAAATAACTGTACCTGCAGAGACGCACGCACTTGGGCACAAACTTGGGCAGAAACAACTCCGTCTAACCGCCAGTATTCCACAACAGGTTATGTATTAATAATGTCAAATAATGTAAATTTATGATAAAATATCATTGGAATATATTAAATGCTTGTCTTTAAATATCTTATCTGTACAGAAAAGGGCTAATATGAACTCTTCAGTGCCAAATGTTCTTATACTGAATATTTCACAATTCTTTACATTATAATTGACAGGGCCCACATGATCTATATTTTAATTTTGTAGCCTGGCTTCTTTGGTCTGCTGCTCTCTCTCCTTTAAGTAGATATTGCCAATAAAAGCTAAATTCAACTACAGTGAGCAGATAAATCTCTGCTTCCAGCCTCCCTTAGGCCTGTCTGGGTATGACTAGTCCTCAGATAATTATCAAATCAAAGTTGATGAATTAAACTTAAAAAGACATATACAGGTGATTTTGTGCTGTGTTGGGTTCTAGGAAAATGCCCCTTAGTGAGTGTCTGAGTCGCGACTCGACATAATGCAAAGCAATGACTATTCCAAAAGTACATTTCTTCAGTAATCCATGAAACACCTTTATTTTAACTACATTCTAAGACAGTCGGCCAAACATGGATACACCATTGGCGCACGAAGAAATCACCCGCTCTAAATGATACAGACCACAACATTGGACAGAATTTCCATGACGACTGATATACTCGTCTTCAAATAACATGTAATTATTTCCTAATATTTTACTTTTTCTATCAAACACCAGAGGTAGATGATTATACTGGGTTTTAATTTCAAATGTTCACATAATATAAAAACCCACCAAAAAGATAATACACATATAATACTCTGGTAATAACTAAAAACAGTTCATTATCATTAATAATAACATATGTAACAACAGATGTAATTCCAATTTACAGGTGATTTTCAAGTTATTATCATCATAGTATCATACAACAATGAAACAAAAACAGCCCATTATCATAATGTGGTTATTATATGTGTCTAAAGCTGGTGCCTTTCAAGTGTTATCAGGATGGGCACCAGGTGGCAAAGATGCAGGAACGACCCTCCCTCCCCGTCTGCCCCAAGCAGCCTCCACAGAATGCTCCAATTGTTACCCGACGGACAACGAACTTATCCACGAACACCAGGAATTAAATAACATTATTTATGAAGATATCAGGGGGGATTATATATATTATATGTACTGTATGTTTACTGGATATGGCGTCGTCGAGTGAAGGCCCTGCTAATGATAACGACCGTACTCGCTTTGTTTAATGTTAGTATTATCATTGCTATAATTTTGCTTCCACGTGGGTTGTTTCACCATACAAAGTTTGTGGAATGTATTGGCAGCAATAACAATCATAATATTTGTATACATCACAGCACCGTGTTGATGGTTACACACTCTGCCTCCAGGGGGAGTCGTAGTAGAGTAGTAGTACAGTTGGTCTGCCACCAGGAGGCAGCACAGTACAAGGTTATGGAGACCAACATCAAGTAAGACAGACACAGTCTGAGTCGATAACACCCGGTATAAAACAGTCTCAGCGTCTCGATTAACACCCGGTTTAAAACAGTCTATGCGTCCCGTATAACACCCGGTTTAAGGCAGACAATCTATGCTGTTCAGGATATGCTTAGACACGTACTCTCACAAGGGTCTAAATGATGCCGTTCTAGTCAACCAATGATGAGAGTTGTACAGAAGGTCTGCCCGTATACACGCGTGTTAAAACGAACAACGCCGCAATCTGTGACCGTCTCTCCTGTATTCACACACCATGTTAATATGACACATGCGTAGCCATACTAACCTCTCTTCATTATTGCTAAACTACCTAAGTAATGTTCAAATAGGACAATAGTATACAGGATATCATGGCTACATGCCCCAATAGGAGCTCAACTTTAAAACAGAATAAAATGCACCTCTTGTATGTTGCTAAATAGCATTATACCTAAGTATTTTGTACGACAAAAATTCAATTGCTTTACACCTAATAGAAATATTCATAAATACGGCGAGTAATAATAACGACATATTCATAGATTAAGAATGACCCTAGGTTTAACAGATAAAAGGGTCATAGTACACATTTACTTCTTCATGAAAACATCTCAAGGATACAGCTATAGTTTGATATTTGAAGCTTATATGGAAAAGGCGCTTTTTGTCTTGTGACTACAGTATACACTGCCTCCGTACAACTGCCAACTACATAACAGTAAGAGGTGAACAGGTGAACTTAAACTGAATACTACGCTATAAAAATATACCGCCTCCTATCCAGCTCTCTTTTTGAATATTGCATACACAATTTGTTATAATGATAAGGTACGAAGATGTTTAAATATCATACACATGTTCATTGAGAGGTATTTCTTTTAGGTATGATACATGCTTAACAAGAATAACTTTCATTACGTGGCAGAGTAACGACAATAAATTAGACTCCTCCCGCAGAGGGGAGGTTATATCGGGCTCGAGGTCTTCGACTCTCGGCTCTCAGAAGGCTGATAACGCTAGATACTATAAACACGCTGATATAAGGCGATGAGATATGTCTAATGTGGAAATGAGAGGGTCCAATAACTTCTACACGACAGGCTTGGTATCACATAACAGTACTACACTCGACTATATAACCGCCCCGTCCACCTCCTCAGTATACAACATGATCAACATTGTGACAAATAGATATAGTTAACTTCTTTGTGTGTGTATAGAAAAAAAACAAATTATGTTGCATGAAAATTTACAATTCATGATTGGCGCTGTTTATGGTTGAGAGCCCCAACATAGTATATTATTATAGAAGTGTATATGCTCTTCTGTCTGATATAAAAGTACAAACCTGGCCTAGATTTGGGATTACAAGTGGGTATTATAACTGAGCTCCTCCCCCTGAACTACTTTACAAAATACACGATAAATTAGTGCCGGGTTTGTCTCAGTAACACGTCCCTGTCAGTAACCTGCGATGATACAAATATTACAAGGCTATATACGGACTGAATATTGTAATACGCAACCATGGCTATGTACCACTCAATATTGTAATACCGAATCATGGCGTTATGAATGGAAACTCTGTTTGTTTGTCTTGTTTCTTATTAAATTCAAGATGGCTGGAGAGACGACTGGAGCGCCATCCGCCAAGGGGAGGATAATAAAGCCCCTAATAATGACACCCCCACCTAGCTATACTACTACCTAACCCTACTGCTAACATGAACAAGCACAAGCAAACCAAGAGGACCGCTGTATATATGGAGCCCTCTCAGCAGAAAAAACACTCTACACTACCGCGATAAGAAGATACCAGTTAAAATACGGGAGGGTGCGAGCGTCAAGCTCCAACCGCAGAAACATGGGCACGATGGCCACTAAATAACACTCCACACGGATCACTAATATAGTAACTACAGTCTAAGGTACCAACAATGGAAACAAATCTCCCTTTATACAGGACGCTTTCCAACACAGTACCATGAAAGTACTTATTCCCCTTGGTACAAAAAGCATACCTGCCCTGCGCAGGCTGCGGCAGCAAATGCTCTGAGATTCACGGACGAACCATCTCTCTGTGCCTATAAGCCGCCGTGCAAGGAATAGCCTACGAAATTGATATGCAGCAGGGCAACCCTTTCTACGTGTATATATGGGTAAATAAGTGGATGTATGTAGAAACTTCCTATGGTGAACTTGCTAGCTTAATTCCACTCTACACTCCAGTGTTAAACTGTTCTTACTTTGTTACTTAACGTTAGAAAAGGGGCCGTCAATACACATCCTTGTGGTGTTAAACATAACAAGGATGACGCATGACCCCGTCTTGTTAAACAGTACAGCCGCTTTAACAGCTGGTCCAAGGTCGTTCCAAGGTCATCAACAAGGTCTACATTAAGGTATGTTGAGGTTGTGTCACCCATAATGACGGTCCATACTGCAGTATAGCGGTAAGAACCTCTTGGCCACACGCCCACTATGTCACCACCATACACCGTGTCTCGCATTTGTGTCACCCGGCTCTTAACACGCTGGTTACTAAATAAATACTGAATCTGCTCATTGGATACATCAAACTTGCAATGCAGCTTGCCACACTATGTGTATTTTGCTTGGATATAACATATAATATATTCAGATTTCCTATATTACATATGGCCTGCGGTGACTAACAGTTTATAACATGGGGTGTGTGGTGATGACATTGTGGGGGGTGGTGGGGGACACAGCCTTACACAACCCACACTACTACAACACAGATTAGGTTAGTTGAAGTTTCCATGTTCGTCGCCTACCGATGTGCCAGACAGCTGCAGCTGTCCCATCTGGGTGGCCAGGACCTGGTTGGGGTCCATGGTGGGGGTGCCTGGATGCACCTGGGGCATCACCTGTAAAGACACACAGCCCTGCATGTACACACCAGCAACATACAATACTCTAAAATCTAGATATTTCTGCATGAATAAGTTTTCGCCAGTTTCTTGATACGTACAATTTCATGTGTATTTAAATCAGCAGATTTTGGAATCATAAATTTGCAGATTTTCGTTCCCGCGAAATTTGTGAAAATATGTACAGCCGGAAAACTCCTGCTATAAGTCAAAGTCTATATTCTAAGTTTAATTCCTGTGTGTATAATTTTCTTGAATTTGTTAAAAAGCTCTATTTCACTTGTATTCATTTAGTTCGCAAATTTTGGAATTTGGTTCTTCTATACCTTTACTGGATAAATATTCACCGTATACATATTTTTGCAGATTTTCATTCATGAAATTAACAGAAATATGTACAGCACGGAATAAAATTATCAGATGTGATTATAGATGTAATGTTCAACCAGTGACTTCAACAACTGGCTCCCAATTCAAATGCCTGTGATCAATTTATAAATAAAGATATACCCTGATGAAGACTTGAATAAGGTCGAAATGTTGGCATCTCACGCCTAAATTATCATCTATTTATGTCCTTTCTTAAAACTTTAACAAGGTTTTGGGAATATTTTAAAAAGTGATTAGACATGTAACTTACGGCTTGTTGCATGATGTACTGGCCGGGGTGGTGGATCCAGCCGGACACTCCGTGGTAGTTGGACACGGGGGTGGTGGCTGTGGGCGTGTAGCGCGGCAGCATCCCTCCAGGCGGCGTCATCACGGTGGGCGCTACACTGTAGGGCGACACCATGCTGTGGACAGAGACACTAAGCGGTTAGTTTGAGGTACAGCTACAACAAGACCACCACCACAGCAGGGACAGTGCACCAGCAGGCAGCAGGCAGTAGGGGCCTGCAGGAACCTTACTCTGAGCTGCACTCTGCACCTGAGCTTACTACGAGGAGGGAGTATAGTGGGCCGTGGGGACCGGTGGTTAGGGCATGAGAACACACAAATGAGTTAACCGTCCGATAGATTTCAAGAAAAAAAATTTTATTACAAAAGTCTGTAAAATGATGGGATCTGGGAGTTGTAGCTGATATGATTCAACTCCAAAATTGGCCGAAATATCACATTTCGTCAAATCTTGACAAAAATGAAAATTTACATTAATAATGAACTTTTCATGCGGCCCCTTCAAAGTCATGCAGAGGACGGTAGCAGTGGACGGTAAATTCAAACCTCAGTTCTCATGACCTAAGGGGAGGTTGGGGCCAGTGGTTAGTTTGGGTCTCGGTGGGAGTAGGTGGGGGCCTGAGGCGGTTAGGTTGGGACTTGGTAGGGGGCACCACCTGCTTACACTGCCCATAGTTACCTGCATCTGAAATCTAAGCATCATCAGTGCACACCACACAAGAACTGCTGAGTCAGCGCTGTCAGCACCGGCCGCCATTGCTGTCAACAAATGCAGTTGTTGCTGTCAACATCAGGGCCTTCACTGTTAGCACCAGGCACTTTGTTGACAGCACCGACAACCACTGCTGTCAACAGAGGTTACTGTCGCTGTCAACAGAGGCGACCGTCGCTGTTAACAGAGCCGACCGTCGCTGTCAACAGAGGCGACCGTCGCTTTCAACAGAGGCGACCGTCGCTGTCAACAGAGGCGACCGTCGCTGTCAACAGAGCCGACCGTCGCTGTCAACAGAGCCGACCGTCGCTGTCAACAGAGCCGACCGTCGCTGTCAACAGAGCCGACCATCCCAAGAACAGTTCAACCGTATATATTGTGTATATATCATGTTTAATAATGTCAATTACCAGAAGACCACCACCATGGCAGAGATCTTACTTCTCTACACAGCATTCTACAGGACCAGCTACTGCTTTACTGGGTCAGAAACAGAGGACAGGGGATGAAGCCACAGTAGTCCCCACACTCCCTTCAACATAACATTTACTAAACCAATATATTGTTCATCTACTTTAGCATTTTAGAAATTCTAAAGTTACTACAAACTAATATATCGCTCAAGGTAAACATCAATGATCTGAAATCCAAAGTAGTCAGTCGAACAACTTAAAAAATGAATGGAGTGATTATTTGGTTCTACTACAGCTAAACTACAAGTACACAACACCAAAGGCAAAGGGAACCCAGCACATCAGTATACACAGGTAACCAAGGTAACCACAGAAATAATAAACAATCCCATTAATACTCCCCACACTGGGGGAAAAGTATGCATTCAATTTGTGCATTTAATTTTCCTTTGAAATTCCAGCTTTCCTTTTCGATAGTACAGTGTTTCAGTGTCATTCAATGAATTTTGTTGTATAGGTCAAAGCGTTTGCAACCACGTATGAAGCCTGGTGGAAAGCATTACGTCTTAGCCCACGGTAAACAATAGTTATAGAACTTACTCATAGATGGCAGCACTCATGGAGGACCTGAATTCGTCGGACGTGTGCTGCCATCTAGAATCAAAAAGGGAAATTAATGGGGGATTAAAAAATAAAGAGTATGTATGAAATAATCAAATAATAATGACTGGGAGAATAGCCACTGAATGCATTGTCTATAAGACATGATGAAGTCACTGCACAACAACAACAACAACAACAATAAAAACAACAACAATAAAAACAACAACAATAATCAGTGGAGAACAGCAGCAACCAAGGCCTACAAAGCAATCATTAACATTTACAAAAAGGAAATATTCTTAGAAAATAAGGAAACACAGGGAAACAGCAGAGTCACAGTAGACTGGGGAGGCGGTGACTGATACAGAGGATGGAAGGAAAGAGACGCGGTGACACACAATGGTGAGGGGGTGGTGGGGGGACGCTGCCAAGCTGGCCCCAGCTCCTCTGCGGATGAATCCGTGTGACATCGCTGGTATCTAAGGGGCCATAACCGCATCACCTCCCCCATATATCGAGGGAATTCATACACTGCTATGCGCCTATTTTTATAATACCACAGCACCTAGCATACCAGATCTACTTTCAGCAATAAGCTTAGGTGCCAGCGATAACGCGCAGGAACAGAGGTCAAGGTGGGGCCAGCTTGGGAGGCTGGAACACAATGAGATGGAGGGAGCGGACGGGATCCAAGACTTTCTCTACATTGGGCTCCATATGATGTAGATGGTATGTCTGCTAGAAGTACCTAGGGCCACCTCAAGGCACTGGCCTTAGAATGGCCTATTTCAAATCCACTGGACTACCTCAAGAGTTCTGGACAGGGCAGTCTATGGAGTAATTTGTGTAGAGGCCTGATCATTGGAGTAAATATGGCATAACGACTACCATGAGAAATTTACACGCGGGCTGTGCCATATTTTGATTCGAAAGGGTTGCAAGAGTTTGTTCATTTCAAGAGCGACTGAGTTTACTCACAGTGCATTCGGCACAAGTTCTTAATTCTACCAATAACCTGCCTTCTTCCCTATCTCCCTTTCTGTTGTCTCTTATGTCACTCTAATTCGGAGTATCCCAGTTTCTTGTGAGCTTGTCCCCTGCTATAGAAGGGTGGGGGGGGGGGGGGGGGGGGTTAAAAAGTCATCACATTGGTTCTGAACACCCAGGTGTGGCACTGGACAACCCCTCCGGTCTCCTCTGAGAATGTTTGGATCCTGCGACCGATGGGAAACTGTTCTCACAAAAAACCTTTCAGTTCAAGGTCCCTGGTTCCCAGCTTACAAGAACCACTGCTCAAACCCAGTCAAGGTTCAAAACTGGGTCAAGGCTGCTGTTGCAAGTGCCATGTTGATGAATGGCAGGTGTAATGGACAATGAGTTTGGACAGTGAGACAGTTCTCTCAAAACCGGCCTATAAGCCGATTTTCTTTTGTGCATCCCCCCTCCCCATTATTAAAGCCAAATGTTGCCCCATGAATTCTAATTCGGCTTATAGGCTGGGTTTTCTCATATAGGAATATAGTAAAAATGATTTTTAAGCTGAATAAGGCACATTTTCCCCTTCAAACATACATTCGGCCTATAGATGGGTTTGGCTAAGGGGATAAGGGGTAGAACTGTAAGACTGACAGGAGACAGTTGTCAAAGAGCAGAAGAAAGTTACAGTCAGTCTCGCCAAATTTATACAGGCTCCAAATCTATGACCAGTTGACATTTATGAACAGTTGACATCTATGACCGGCTGACGTCTCTGACCGGCTGACGTCTCTGACCGGCTGACGTCTATAGCCTCGTCTACCAAAAGACACCCCTTGTAGTGGCATACCCCTCTAAAACTGCAAAAAGATCATGCCCCCTTTATAGTGGAACACCACCCTTAATTGTAAACCATATGAAAAAGATTTGGGAGCTACCCGGTTATAGACGTCAGCCAGTTATAAATTTTGAATCTGTCTTGATTTGGTGAGACTGAGTGAGAGGTGTGGCAGTGTACAGGGGGAGCTGCTGGGGGTGGGAGCCTGGTAAGGGCTGTAGGCTTAGTTTCACCAGATCGATCCAACTTGAAAGTCTATATGACCAATCTATGACCGGGTGCAATCTACGACCAGATACAATCTATGACCAACATGAAAAGCTTTTTAAGGTCTTAAAACACCCATAACTTTTCTGGTCTTTTCTGTGTACATTTGCCCAAAATAAGCTGTTTGTCATAGATTGCAACCGGTGATAGACTACACCCGGTCAAAGACTTTCGACTCGGCTCGATCTGGTGAGACGCGGCCTGTGGTGGTGGTGGGTGTGGTGAGGGGCACGGCACACAACACTTGGTTCTGTTACACACCTGTCGCCTCGCGACCCGACCCTACGGAGCATCACAAAATGATAAAAAAATATCAAGTCAGCAGCAATTGGAACAAAATTGTAATTCTAACAAAAGCCATTCACATTCCGAACTTACGGACCAAAATTTTAATTAAATAAGTTGCAAATTTGCAGCTTTGACATGGTCGGAGAACATGTCCTAATAGGTTATTTCTTTTTCAAAATTGTTCAAATTCATTGAGGAATGTATGGAAAATCAAAATTATAGATCAAATGAATAGGTATTAATTGAGGAAAAAATTATTTGCTTTGATTGGGGAAGAAAAATAATATTCCCTTCAATATGGATCAGATTTGTATATCAATATGAAAATTATGAAACTTCCACCCATTATCAATGGATGGCAAATTATCATTAAACGATTCCCTAAATGATATAGTCCAGCTGGAAGTGAAAGGCAGGCCTATATACAGTGTGTATGGGGGGGGGGGGAGTGTTAAGCGTGTGTGTACTTACCCGTTCTGTGGCACCGTCTGTTGGTCGTATCCCATGCCCATACCCTGAAACAAACAAACAGCCGTTATTCCATGTCGAGACATAATAGTGACTATACATGGGTAAAAAACGACACGTGTGACACGGCGACACGGGGGGTTGTAAAGGTCGACACGTGCGACACGGGGGGTTTAAAAATCGACGGACACAGATAAATAGGCCATAATGCATTAGATAAAAACTGACACGGTGACACGGCCCTCTTGCTAAAGATCGACACGGTCAAAATTTTGGGCACCCATGTATAGTCACATAATATCCCAATGGTAGATTTCTGAGTCCTGTAAAGTAAAACTGCTGTAAAGTTGCATTATCTGCATATCTAAATGGTCTTACTACCGGTAAGCAATTTAATAACATACAGCTCGAGAGACTTCAATCTCAGTAAGAACTACCACATTCGACGTTATAAGCGCCCAGGGCGCTTATAAAATTATTTTCATGGCGTTTTTAGTACTTAAGAGTTTAATTGTCACCAAAATCGTGACATTTGAACCTTTGTTCTAGTCTGAAAACGCCCCAAAAAGGGGGGGGGGAGCGCTTATTAGGGGGAGGGCGCTTATAACGTCGAATACGGTATTTCAATACAAACATCTCCAAACTAATTGTCACTACTGAGTCATTAAATAGAGCAGTTAGAATGCCTCTCTTACAACACACAAGGTGGCAGCAGTGTGCAGTGTGTATCAGACTCACTACAGACCCAGTAGCTCATTCCCATTTATGTAAACACATTTGTGAATCAAATTCTGCACAGGTCTTTTTCTCTTACAGAGCTGTGGCTTTGGTTGTTATTACAGAACTTACATTGAAGCATTAAGGACTCTTGGGAATCACCGGAATTACCGGTATGTACAATTTCAGAAAAGAATATGGGTGCATCTGTGGTAAAATTGTTGTTCTGATATACAGTTCCTTTGTCGATGCAATAATATGAAATCTAGAAATGTCGGTGTAACAATTCTGGGGCTATCAATTTAGACAAACCCGTGGTACTCACGTCTTGCTGCTGCCTGTCGATCCATTGCCGACTTTGGCTTTTCTTCTTGTTGCCGCCGTCAGCAAACTTCACAGTCAGCGTTTCCTTCCAGCCTGAGACAACAACATGAACATCGGTCTAATTTCTACACATATTATAATGATGAGACAATATCACTAAAATAGATATCACCACAAAACATGTCTAAAACATGATAGTTACAGGAGTTCGGATTTTGTTCTCTCTTAGTTTTCCTGGTTTATTTTTTTGCTTTACCCCCTGACCCCTTTCAGCAGGGTTTCATATACATATTATGCTGGAACTTAATTATTTCATTGGAGCAACTGGTAGGGGTCTTGTATTAGTTTTAGATGTGTCTAAAGGCATTTTGGGCTATATTCAAAATATAATATTTTCGTTTTCCATTTATTGCTCTAAAATCCTTTAAAATTGTCCAATTCTGGCTAAAAGACAAAAAAGGAAAGGAAAAGAAAAAAAGTTGGGTCGGTCTTAGACCTGTTGGAATGACTGTACACCAACCGTTTCTTTAAAATTTGGCTCTGTTGTCTATGTTGCTGTATCAAAAGAGAGCTGGCATAAGCACCAGAGTAGAAGTTCACTTTCAACATTAAAATAATATTCTTGTGCATGTTCCCTCCGGGGGTAACAGGCTCGGCAAATTAAAGTGTCCTCGCATATTATTGAATATGTACATAATGCGCTATTTACTAGGTATACACTGTTAGAGTAGAGTGTATTCAGTGCTCATTGTCCTAGGCCAAAAGAAAAAAGGTTTGTTTCAGGTCACCCGACCGACCCTATCTAAATAGGGCCGACCCTACGTTTTTTTATTCAATTTTGAAGAAATTTTTATATTTTTACAACTTTTCTTAGGTCAATTTTAGGTTTACAAAATTTTTGAAAAAATATTACCAGTTTTACACTTTTTGGGGTCAATTTAAGAGGGGAAGTTAAAGAAAAAAGTTTTAAAAAAATAAAAAATCCGACCTACCGGCCCTAGAGTTTCTTCCCATGTTACCTGAAACAAACCTTTTTTTTTTATTTGGCCCTAGTATATAGCCACACATTCAGTACTCATTATACACCGTAATTGTTACCAGTACTTGTACTCACCGGGCATACACTTGCCGTTGTAGTCGTCTATGATCTTCTCGCACGCCTCCTTCTGCTGCATCCGACAGAAGCCGACCCCGCGACTGATCCCCGAGGCGTTACGCAGGATACGCGTGGACACCACCTGACCGTAGGGCGAGAACATCTCGTCCAGGTCGTTCTCGGACATGTAGACAGGCAGGTTAGCTATGTACAGGTTGGTGGGGTCCTGCTCTTGTTGCTGTGGTGCCAAGGACACAGATTAATCAGGCTCAATAAGACAGACTCTACAGCAAGGCCGGTTTAGTTTGGTGACTTGGATTACGGCTCCGCCACCGAGATTTTTGGATTTTAAAATAACCTTTCCGCTTCGAGAATTTTGAAAATCTTCCACATAAAAATGGGGGAAAAAAGGATATGTTGACAAGCGAAAGGTAGATTGAGGGCTTATCGATTGGGGATAATTCTCAAAATACCTTCCTTAGATTACACAAAAATGAGGTGTTCATGCCCTCCCCCCTGCTCTCTGGAAATGTTTGGTACTCCGGGGTGTGTGAAAGGCAGCTTCTTTTCCCCCTTCCTCTGCCCTCCCAAAATATTAACAGTAAAAGCCAGTAATCCAAGTTATCAAAAAGAAAGGTGGCCTAACACATGTTTGTGGTACTGCTACATTGTGCCCCATATAGCGGACTGTATGGGGCACAACTTGTACCCTCCTGGGGCACACAGCCGGTTCATTTATTTCTGTTTAAAGTGACATGTTCCGATTTTTTTCGATATTTCAAATCCTACTCAAATGTATTCCAAACTCTAGTACAATATCATATTTGAAGAATGGGACAGAATAAAATGTCCTCTAAAAGCAATGTTACCCTAAATAGTGTCCCATATTTTGGCCCAAGTATAGTTTTCATAGTTTATTTTCAATGGGTAGAATTATAGCTTAGCATTTCAAAAGTATTAAATTGAGCCTAATTTTGATCATCAGTTGAATTCTATGGAATGGGGTTAAATAAAATACCATAGGTAGCACATAAAGTATGGCCACAGGGAACAATTTGGCTTATTTTGAATGATTTTGATTTTGAAGCTGCAATCATCGGACCATGTCACTTTAAGGTTTTAACAATGGTGAGAAAGCTACATTGAGCGTGGTAATGAAGAAGACTAGATACTCTTGAAGGAGGAATAATTATGCAGTTAAGCTACTGATATTGAGATCTGGAGATTACTTTTTCTAAGTCTTGCTATGTTCTGGTGATTACTTTTTCAAGTGTGGAATTATCTATTTCTGTAATTAAAATATGATATTCGCCCTAATTAGCACACATATCCAGCTAATTTTACAAGTTTACTTTTGCGGTTAATTAATTGTTAACTTACATTGGAAAGATTTCTCAAGTTCATTGTGTGCTAATTAGGATGAATATGGCAGTTATAATACTATATAATTGGTCCCAATACAGGTTCTTGCATTATATGAGTAGTTAATGAATGATATAATTAAGAAAGTAGTTATTGTATATGACCCTTACACTGACCTTGGCCATCTGAGCCTGGACGCCTTGAGCCTGGAGTGCCTTAACCGCTGCGTCGGCAGCCAGCGGCGACTCAAAGTCTACGAAGCCATACCCTGCAATGTACAACATAGCGCAGACATAAGTATAGGATAAAACGTCAGCAGACATGTCACTCTCTGGTAGTAAAAAAAAAGGAAATTTTGGTCAATTTCATGTAGGAAATTACGATAATTTAATACAGAAATCCCAACGAAAGAGTAGAAATTCCTGCAGAAGAAGGAGTCAGTGGTGAAAGTCTGAAAGCCATCACCTCCCGCAAAACCTACAATGTGCAACATAACCCACTTAAAAATAGGATTTTCAGCGTTCCCACAATTTTCAGTGAAGGCTTCAACTGACAAATAACCATTTCATGTGACTAGCTAGTATTGTTACTTCTTACATATGACCCGAATTTCGGGTAAAAATAGAAAGGAAAAAAGGAAAATTTTGAAAATCTAGAAGGCAAATGGTGCATTGTGGTGTCTAGTAGAATTTAAAAAATATTGCTTAAATGTTTTTTTTACTGACTTTTAACTGACATTTTCTTAAATTGACTTTAAAATCAAATAAAAACAGACTTTTGCTGATGGGTGGGAACCCTGAGCAATAATCATTATAAGAGCACTCTGACATCAATCAGCAATCTGGCCACACTTATTTTTATTATTTGGGTTACACGCCTGCCACATTTAATAGTAATAAAACCCTTGCAATAATAAAAATGAGACTCCATTTCTGAGGCAGCTTGTAAAACAGACCATTATTAAGGAGGTTTTTAGGTAGTAAAATGTGAGAAACTAAATGGATTTTTTTTTTCATGTTGTCCTCTGTACTTGAGTAAATTTGAAACGTAACCCAAGAACACTGGTAATAAAAGTGTGGCCTACAGAGGTGTATCATAGTTTACAAATCCATATCCTGCAATGTACTACATAACGCACAACACACTCGAATACATCAATGATCATGATAATGGGACATTTATAGGACATGGACAAATGCCAACGCTCATTGACACTGTTTCTGACGAATTTCAAGAGTGGGGTCTCCGGCCCTTAGGCTTCGTGGGGTATGCCCCAGACCCCACAAGTCAAATAAATCAGAGACAGTGTCAATGTAGTTGGCACCAGAGTTGGCATTTGTGTTTCTTTTTTTATTTGAAGCCATTTAATGAAGAAAAGACATCTTCATAGCCCATTGGATACAGCCACTTTGTATTCAGTGAGGGGCATTGAATATGGCCCTTCCAAACATAGTAAATTTTCATCATTATTGTAAAACCTTGCTTATAAGCTGCACAACATGGGTTTGAGGAGTCTTAAAGCCGCACTTGGCAAGCTGCGGCATATATTGGGGCGGTGAGGTTTTATGGTCCACAAAGCCACACACTACAAGATAGGTATTTAGAGGGATACACTTTTTACCAATGAAACAACTCCCTGGCATTGACTCCTCAATTCTTCGGGTCCAAAGTAATGAATATGGTTCTTATTGACGCTTAATTCGCCATTTACAGCTTAAGTGTAGAGCTCGCGGAAAACTTAGTCATTGGATCGGCAGGGAATCGAACCACAGACCTCTCGCAATGGTGACAAGCGTGCTAACCGTTACACTACCAACCGGTGTGTGACAACTCTCCGCTCCCTACGTTACTGGATCGGTGTGGTACAGAGTGGGAGGATTACTCAGGTGTTTCACCCCTTCGGGCTTTCCACCAGGGTACGGGGAATCCGACCCCTACACTACCCCCACCAGCTTCCATTATGTCCTCTCGATTCGGATTTTCCGGGGGGTTACCAACCCTGGGCTTTCTCTCCCTCCTAGAAGGGGCTTTATCAAGCAGTTACAGAGAGTCCCAGCCCCCGGAGTATAGAGGCACCTAGCACCAGGCATTCTCACCCACCGGAGACCGAAGGTCCCAATGAGGCTTTATCAAGCAGTTGTTGAGATACCCTGACTTCCCAGCAATGGAAGCTTTCCACACCATACCGATTCAGCCAATTCTGTTGACTAGACTCCATACTTTACTCCAACTACCCGTACTAGGATCCAGTTCTCCTTCCCAAGGCCCTTGATCAGGGGGCCCTGTTTTCTCCTTCGGAATCCTTGCAAGTTGGAATGCTCCTGCCGACTAGTCAACGTACTACCCGATTCATCGCAGCAGATCCACCAGTGTAGAGGTCGCGGAAAACTTAGTCATTGGATCGGCCGGGAATCGAACCACAGACCTCTCGCAACGGTGACAAGCGTGCTAACCGTTACACTACCAACCCGTGTCTGACTACTCTCCGCTCCCTACGTTACTGGATCGGTATGGTACAGAGGAGGAGGATTACTCAGATGTTTCACCCCTTTGGGCTTTCCACCAGGGTACGGGGATTCCGACCCCTACACAAGTAATGGCCGTGCACACTAGGGAACCTACACCATTGGTATACATTATATACATCATGTAACACACACTCATGTATAAGAGGGAAGTTTATAAAGCCTCAATATACAATAGAGGTCTATTTGTTGTCCTATGGGTACCGCCATTACTGAATCTAGTACTTGCGAGATGAGCACAGATAACGGCTTTTACATCGGTAGGCTATACCAGTTGGGACTTCTCAAATTTATTCTGTTATTGGCAGTTAAAATAACCAAGGCACTAACCAGCCTATCTAAGCCATCTTTTACATCTACCTATTATATAACCTACACTGGGGCTCTGTACCTCTCCTTTTCTCAGTCTCCTGGTTACCACAGACGCTCTGGGTGTCAGGTTCTACGTCCCAGGCTGGGACACTCTGAGAGGGTGGTGCCTTGTACTAAGTTGTAGTGTTTAATAGTAAAGGCTCTGTGTGCTGAAGGCCTCAGATAGGGAATTCCGGGGTCATTGAGTACATTATTAGGGAAAGAAGAACTCTGCAGTAAATACTAGGTGAGTTCTGGGTGGTCAAAATAGTTTGGAAAATTTGCTAAAACTCTGTAAAAAATCACAAATGGCCCTCAGCATATCCTGATTGAGATGGCACCTCAAGATATATCATTATTGCAGGGATAGGCCTATATTTCAATGTTCATTTAGGTTCGGTCTGAAATGAACTTATTCACTGCACATATGGTCAATTATGGAGGTTCATTCATGTTAGGAACCGGCATTTCAGATTTCCGTGAACAAAAACCCGTTTAATTTTTTTATATAGTGTATAAAAGGTTTTTCTATTCATTCCTAAGAGATTTTCCATCAATACCCAGCTGGGATTTTTTTATCGCATGTTACGTTACATTAAACTATAGTGGAAATTCATTTCCCTGTCTGAGACCTGCACCAGATACAGTTATATAAACTAAAATGTCTGGGGGATTATTGAAAAGTTAATCATTTAATTGGTTTAGCTTAGTTTTAAATGTTTTGGGACAATTAGGCCTACTGGGGTGTGCAATGTTGGTTGAAAATCATTAAAATCCACCTTTTTGGGGTAATTGACAGCGACAAATTTGCAGATTTCTTATGTTTAACCTATAGAATCTATGAAAATGGACCTAGGTTCATAGGAAGTGCAGTTTCTACTATTGAATAGGCCCTATAAGGAGCACAGATTCCATTTCCCCATAATAATCCAGGTTTGGGGCCTGCAGAACAGTTGTCGGTGTGATTTTCTGCGTAAAGTGTAGCTCCGACAGGCTGTCTCCGAGCATCAAGAGTTGTCCATTGGCAGCTCATAGCAAACTACACATTGTTCTGACATGCATATTTTTTTCAATGAACATCGCCCAAATATGTATGCTTAAGAATGAGGTCAGGGCTTGATAATATGGTATGGCATTGTGGTCAAAATGACCACTTTTTTCTGAATTTGTAGGATTTTGCAAACGATTATTGCCATCCTTAATACATTGTCATGAGAATTTTCACACAATTCAATATAGGGCAATATATTTCTTGCTTGTAACATCATCAGCAGCCCTTTAGTAACCTGCCTGTGCAATTTTATGGCTCTGTCAGCACTATTTCCTACAGAAATTCATGTTTTAGCCTATAGAAGCTCAGTCCAGCGGCCAAGGTCTGGAAACGCTACTATTTAGGTTGGTAGTTTGACATGAACAAGTCTCTGTATCATAGGAAAGAGTTGCTCTGGGCCAATAAAAGTTCATATTCATACTTCAAACATACAGGGGCACATGAAAAAAAGATTTTCAGAAAATATGAAAAGCATGCCTCTCCATGCAGCACACACATACAGTATGTATACATATTGTATCAGTACATATGCTTGTTTTGGTAAGAGGCATAGTGCATGTCTAATGTGTGGCACACCTCGGCTTCCGTAGGTTACCT